>JASVER010000042.1:8087263-8387148 GCA_030449065.1 Oceanodroma leucorhoa
GCCCCAAAACTGAGCCCTGGGGAACACCGCTCGTGACCGGCCGCCAACCGGATTTGACTCCATTCACCACAACTCTCTGGGCTCGGCCATCCAGCCAGTTTTTTACCCAGCAAAGAGTACACCCATCCAAGCCATGAGCCGCCAGCTTCTCTAGGAGAATGCTAGACATTGGCTGACATCAGATGGCAGCTCTGCTTTTGCCTACAGCAAGTCTGTTTTTTTCATGTATTTCTGCAAGTATCATACTTGACTATTGGGATGGTATCAGACCAGCTACACTCAATATTTATACACCTAGGAGAACTGACTTCACCATTGCAGAATTCRGAAACCAGAAGGACTGCCCATAAGACCATGGGTTTGTGTAAATACAATCCCTCTTACCATGCCATAAGAGTTCAGGGCAAATAACACTACTGCTACTAACAGCAGCTCACTGGAGTGAGACACTTTTTCCTTTCCAAGAATGAACTATCTGACATGCAGTGCTTTAACTACGTGTCTCTTCAACAAGAACATATGCTTTTTCAAATAGCTACTGAGATTTTTTTTTTAGTGTATATACCTAGCAGGATCTGATATTTGTGGTGCACTATAAAACAAGTCTTCCATAAATACAGATATGACAAAATTTAGTTGCTGGAACTGAGTGGGCATTGGCATTCTTACTCATTTTGAAGAGGGAGAACCAAGCCTGGATATGAATAAATATGAATACTGCTTCATCATGACGTATTTTGCTTATAYAGACAATTAGGTGTTTTCACAACCTCAGGGTATGTCAGGGTGGAAGTGTTCCCTGCTGCATGGTTCCAAATGTTTTGTCCAACTGATTAGGCCCTGTAAAGGGCCTAAGTGGCAGCATTTTCTACTCGCTCTCCTTAGCCCGTTATTCCAGAGCTTCGTAATTTTCGGCATTTGAAGGTTGTTTCCAGAAGCCAAGCCACATGTTACCTCATTCAATTCTTCACAAYATACCAACAGATTTAGAAGGAGGAATCCCAAGTCCCAATCTAAACTTAATATTGGAAGAAAATTTGGGAATACAGTAGGGAAAGTGAAGGAAGCCACTGCTGCCTTATTTATGTTGCAGAACAAGGATGGACAGGGTAACTCTTTCCAAGAGTGTTACAAATCCTGTGATACCAATGACCAGGATTTAAGATCTTGACAGTTCTATACCTTTCCCAATTAAAAATTCCCCCTGCCCAAGTTCTATCATCGGAAAAGCTTCTCACGTTTCAGAGCTTTCTAGAAATATCAACCACTGCCTTTTCACCTGCATATTAATGTTTTTGCAGTTGACAGTTCTGCSCCAAACACAAACACTTTCATCACGCTTTCCTGCAGACAGAAGAGAGGAGAGAAAGGAGCAGATGTCCAAGCTGATCTTCAGTTTGGTCCATAAATAGTTTGGCTCTGAGCAACCTGATCTAGTTGAAGATGTCCCTGCCCACGGCAGGGGGGTTGGACTAGATGACCTTTAAAGGTCCCTTCCAACCCAAACTATTCTATGATTCACGTTACAAATAAGTGAAACAGCAAAGAGATGAGCCACAACATCCAGCAAAGCTCAACTTTTTCTCTTATTTAGCTGTAAGCACCTCCACRTATTACTTCAAGTTCACTAATTATTTTAGGAGGGGAGTATTACTCCACWATTGCTTTGATAGAATGGAGAATTTGGAGTGCAATTTCTTGTAAAAGGAGTTGCCTAATGCTTCTTGTGACCACCTCTATTCTRTGACTCTCAGACTTATAGAGGAAAACACCTTTGCTTTGTATATTTGACCCTTTTGCTTCAGTGATTTCTCCTTTACTCGAGGTCCCCAGATCTACTACTGCTTGGCAAAGCCAGGGCACAAATATAAGAGACGAGTAAMGAGCTGCTGACAAAGTACTCATTCAGCAGATGATTTTAGTCTGGTCACCTGAATACCTTTATATCTGATCTAGCAGAGGAATCGGTTAGCTGAGCAGAGAACACACCACTCCTCTCCCAGGCTCCTGCCACAGATCCATCACAGTGATTTGTGTTGCGGTGATGCAGCGAGGCGTGATGCAGAGCTTCAAGAAGATGTCTGCAGAGCCTGCCAAGGAACACGACCTTTTTTTCCTGTCTGCCAGCTCAGGGTTCATGGAGGAAATCATTAAATTAGAGCCAAACATTCCTGTTGCAAAAATGAAGGACCTGGTAGGCCAAGGCAATAATTGCCAGGCAGGTTTGAGCTACAGAAGTTTAGCACAGGGTAAATGCTTTTGTTCTGGAGTTGATAAATATCCTAATAAAAGATTGCATCATTAAAAGGGAAATTTATGCCAGGCTTACAGTCTCTACTGTGGAGCGTGGCTTCCTAGCTAAAGGTCTCCATGTACTCAAACTTAAGACAAGGTAAAAGTGGATGCCAAATCTCAGTGTAAGGAAAGACTCCATTTTTTTTTTGGCTAGGGTGCGGTCAAGTCGATCATTTAACGTCAAAGCATTTTGAAGCAAAAGCAGCAGACAATGCCCTGACTATCTGTTGTAAAAAACAAGCGGTTGTTGTTGGGTTTGCAAAAGTCATCACTGGTGAACTCCCTGTGGCTGCAGACATCCCGCCAGGATCCCACCAGGAAACCAAGATCTGAGCAGGGTGCGCAGTGCCCCAGGATGCAGGACATGGGGGACCCGCAGCCAGAGGGAGGACTTGTGGAGTGCTGCCCGTCTCTGCCCAGTGGCAAATCGCTCCGGGGGCCAATCTGGGGAAGGAAACGCCCACAGCTCATTTTCTCAGGTGCATGGAGTGTCTGGCAAACTCTGTCACATCACCCATACATTTTCCTATCTTTTTTTTTTTTTTCCATGGGCAGCTCCACAGTCTGAAATTTGCAGAGCTAAAATAATATTGAAAGAAAAAAAATCATTCTTTGCAAGGTAATTTGAACTCCAAACTGAGTTTGGGCTTAATGATGTTTGCAGGCCTGTTGTGTTCATTTTCCCCTGTACATTTCAGCGCTCCAGCCTTCTCCATGAGAATACTCATGGAAAGCAAATTTCAGGTAACAGTTCACTTTGGACCTTACAGTTGACTTTTATGCTTGCCCTTTGCAAATCTCATTATAGTAATTAGTTAGATAGATGGCGGAAGAACGGAAGTATCCCTTGGGGGAAAACCTGGGTTTAGTGAAATCCAGGAGAGTTTTGCCAATGGCAGGATTTCAGCCCATATTTGTAATGTAACAAACAAGGCAGCTGCAAATTTCAAGCGTTCATGACTGGTGAAAAGAAGATTTCCACTCCAAAGAAATGAAAGAAGTAGTCAAATAGTTGGTGCATCTAACTCAATTTGTGGATGGGAAAAAGGAGTAGTTGTTTATTGTAATGTGAGTTATTGGCTCAGGCTAGAATTCCAAAACAGAACAATTTCGCCAAATTTACAAAGAATTTGAGTGAATTAAATCTATTGCATAGATGTGGTCCCAGTAGTTGATCTACAATTCCTGAGATGCATAACTTACATGATGACTCTTCTTTACAGTTTGTAAAGTTGGCAGTGGAAAAGAAAGCAACCCACTTCTCAGGTTGCATTTAAACCCCTTGAAAAGTGTTGTGAGTTGTTGTGTTATTATTATAACACTGAATTCCAGACTGACTTACAGGGTCAGCGTGAAATATTAGCATGTGGGGACAGACAGGAGTTATGGGAGGGAAAGATGGCCTATTCCTTCCAATATTTCACTGCTATAATTTCTAACAAATTAAGAAAATTAAAATAATATTAAAATAATAACCTGCTGGAACAGGTTGCCCAGAGAGGTGGTAAGTGCCCCATCCCTGGAAACATTCAAGGTCAGGCTGGACGGGGCTCTGAGCAACCTGATCTAGTTGAAGATGTCCCTGCTCATTGCAGGGGGGTTGGACTAGATGACCTTTAAAGGTCCCTTCCAACCCAAACTATTTTATGATTTTCTCTTTCTAGATCAGCTTTAATCTTGGATTAAACTCAGAACAAGTCTTGAAATTATTTTACCTTAAATACTCAAGCAGATTTTCTCTGTTAAAAACCTTTTTCCTGTACTGTGGTGTTTGTTCCAGACCTATTTCTTTGTGTAATCAGTGGATTAAATATAAATAATACAGAACTTAAAGAAAATACTTGGTCATTTAGTCACTGGTGACTTGTTTGGATGAGATAATTAACTGGAAGGCTTATGGTTTTCTCAGAGGAATCAATGCCCGTGCACAACGCAGTTGTCCATCTAAGAGCAGCAAAGTCTTGAGACGTTTTATCTCGCTGGTAAATCACTGTGCGCTCTGTGTACGTGCACCCATTGATGCCCGTCCTCATCGCTGTGCTGGAAAGCTTGACTGCCCCGGTAGCACAGTGCTATTTCAGCCCGTGCTGTTTTGGGTGGGCACGTAGTTCTTAATTATGTCTCAAGGCCTTAGAGAACAAGAGAAAAGGAAAGTATGGGCCATAAATTGACAGTTCAGGTATGATTGTTCAAGTTTCTTCCCCCCCCCCCCCCAAAGCTGAGTTTGTGTGTCAGGAAAAACATCAGTGTGCAAAACCGGCATTTCAAAGGAGCTGGCAGCTGGCTGCACCACACTGGGTTGCTGGACCATAGGTCCTCTCAAGGTTTCATACCCCAACACTGTCTTCTAGAGTAGAGAAACAAGATGGGCAACCTAGATGCTTAACACAGAAGTGCAGTGTCTCATTTTATAATCTCTTTACTTTATTGGCTCTAGGGAGAAAGGGAATTATTCAGAGAGGAATTGTGTAAGTGCTGTCTTTGTCAAACATGTGCAAAATGAGAAATAAACATTTAAAACAGCTGAAGGGCAAAGAAGGCACTGCCAAAAAAATGCTTGTTGGAAAGAAGAAAATTAAATTTAAACCAAGTGCTACTAGTATTGCAAAAGAACAAGAAACAGAACCTTTTTCTATACACAGCACAGGAGCCACAATGCAAAACCCGGGAGGGGAAGGAAGGGGAGGGGAGGGAAGGTGCCAGCACCGACAAGGGGAGCAGCACCGGCAGAGCCGCAGTGGGAGCACAAGTGCGGGAAGCCAAGCGCGAGCTGGGGATGACTCTGGCAACCTCCACAACAACATCTCTTCCTACAGCCATGCCTCCATCTGCCAGCGGTGGGACCGGCCCTGTTGCTGGTCCCTGAACGGGAGTYGCCTGCTTTCATTGCAATCACTTGCTCGGGGCAGTCCCTTACACCCACCTTCCGGCATCCCTCCCACTGTTGCACCCCAAGTGCCTCATAAATCAACGTTTGCAAAAAGTGGATCCTTAGTAGAGCAGAACCGCCTCGCTCTGCTTCGCAGCAGTGGAATAGTTAGCCCACGCTGTAGGACGCTCCAGACCGAAAGCATTTCCTCTATGTTTTCTAGCAAGTTTTGGAGTCCCAAATTGAAACACACAGTAAGGTCTGAGGTACAAACAGTAAGACTCTGAAGCAATTGCAGCACAGCATATTTTCCTCTACAGCTCCCTGTACATCTAGCTGAAGGGCATATTTTAAACAACGCCATTTGGGGATGCCTCCATCCTTCTACAGACTCCAGAACCGCTGGCCCATATCTTGAACTTCTGGTCTGTGCAAGGGACCAGCACCCTGTGCTTTCAGGGCTGCCAAGTTCCTACGCTTGAACATCAGACTGGCGAGTCTTTGCAGACCATATCTAACCCAGTGCCCTGTTTGTGGAGGGCTAAAAGAAAAGCATCTGCACTTCAGGAAAGGCTGTTCTATACCACACCTGTAATCGTGCCTTCCTGCACAGTTTACTRCAGGCTTAATTGTAAAGTGGATTATAAATAAGCTAAGGGGAAAAGTTAAGGAAACAAAGGGCACAGCTGCTTAGAGCCCAGAAGGTGGCCCCAGCTGATCCTTGGCCTGGGATGCTGAGGAGCAGGACCCTTTCTCCCCTCTCGTAGAGCTGGTGCAGCTCCACGGTAAACAGCGTGCAGCCACCAGCTGCAARGAGCTCCTCTCTCAGGAGGAGACATCTGCACTTGTCTTACAGCCTAAAATTTGCTCATCCCACCTGATTTTTGTCTTTCTGTACTACTTACAGGGATAACAAATAGCCAAGATGTACTTTGGCCCCACTGCTCTCTTTCTGTTATGATTACAAAATAACATAATATCTTGGTCAGCTAAAGGAACAGGGTGTTTAATTTCTCTCTTATTCTTTATGGAGGTGGGCCTGAGCTACAATGTTTGGATCCAGCCCCTGCACTGAGCATTTTCAAAGCTGTGGGCTGTTTGGACGTGGGCTTCCGGCTCAGCCCTCTCTCCTCCTGCTTCACCCTGGGCGCTGCCAGCTGCGTTTTGGATTTTGCAAAAGGACAGAGATGTAAAATCCACGTTTCAGACTCACGATGAGAAACCAGGGTATGACATCTCCAAACAACATCCATCTAAGTTTGAGAGTGGATTTCAGGTCGAGCATGCAAACACTGCCCTAGCATATGTTTTCTACAAGTATCTGACAACTGATGCTCTGCTAATTAAAATACTTGGGGCAGGGGGGGGGGAGAATTATGAACTCAGAAAATATTTTTAACCACAAAACAGACATAAGCTTTTAAGGGACAAAGTGATTTCACTTGCAGTGCAAGAGGCCTCTGTATTCAAATTTTTAGACTCCAGTAAATAGGTCAAGGGACAAAGCAGCAGGAGGAATGGAGAAGTTGCAATGCTGAGAGCAGAGCAGGCTCAGCTCTCCACTGCAAGCCACTGCTAGGATAACCATCAGCAGTGGAGCTGGTGCTTACTTTGGCAGAAGCAAAAAGGGAAAGGCAGCTTTTCAGGCAGCCAGGAGAAAAAGCTGCAGAGAAAGTAGCTGCTTCCTTCTTGCTGGTGGCAGCTAAGGAAAAGGAGGGGAAAATCTGTTTTGGGACTGCCACCTCTACCAGGCTGAGGGGATGGGTGATGCTCAGATTTGATCTTTTGGTACCTGACATGCAATGGGTGGGGGCCTGGGGCGAGGGAGGGTTGCAAATAGCTTTTGAAGGCTGTGGAAGAAGAAGGGAATATATTTGGTCTTGCAGAGCAAGACATAGCCAAAAGAGGTGAGGGAGGTGATGCTGAAGGTGGTCAGAAAGACCCAAGGAAAGAGGGAATATAATAAAGAGAGGAGAAAGGGTCAGAAGCAAGAAAGAATAGAAAGGAGGAAAACCCCTGTAGACAGAGGAAAGGAGAAGAAGTGTCCCTCAAAAAAGGGAGGRAAAGCTAAGGAATGGACTGAAGGGAAAATTGCAAGGAAAAGGGYGTTACGTGGCTGACACTGCCACAAGTGACAGGGAGTACACTGGATCTGTCAGAAGAGTGATCCCAGGAGATTTATTCCTGAGACTTTCCAGGGACTGGTCCCAGAGAAGAGCTTCTGCTCTTCCTCAGTGTCTCAGAGCTGCGAGATGAAGAGAAGAACTAGATTGCATCAAGCACCAACTGCAACTTAAAACATACCGCAAACATATTCATGTTAATAAAATATAGCTACATTTCAACCTTGTTATATGACAAACTGGAGATGTAAATGAAGGGATCCTTAAGGAGAGTATCAGGACAGGAGGGTTAACAGGCTGGTCTTAGGAGACACTCTCCCTTCACAGCTCTAATTTTGGGAACAGCTCTTTAAACTCTGCATCCAGTTGTAAACTGAGCTATCCAAGTTTTGCCCCTTCACTTATGTATGTCATATAATCAGGAAATGGGAATTATACAATCTGCCTCTGGCTTCTGTAGCTAAGCAAGACACTGCACAGGCTTACTGCAACAAACTAAAGAATTCCTTAGTAACCTGGAATGCAAATTAAATGAGACTGTTTCCCCTTTCTGATGATAGATGTTTTGCAAGAAGAAAAAACCTAACATTTGAGCACACGATTATGTGCGAATTCCTCACCGAGCCGTACTTAGTGTGTTTTAAGATGGTTCCAATATCCCATTCAGAGACTTAAAACCAAAACATAAACTCAATTTTTTTCCTTTTTCTTTTTCCCCTAAAGTGAGTGGATATATTACCATCTAGAGGCATGTAAATCTGTACAAATTTATGACTATGTTCTAATTCAGTTTATTTGTTGATTTATCCATTTCACCTCTTTAAAGAAAATAGAGCTAAAATCTCTTCAAAAACCGTGTTTGTGCTGGAGGACCACAGCTACAGACTCACATTATACAGGCAGCGCTCAGCTCTCCGGACTTCTGACACAGAAGTCACCGTCTTGGTTTAAAGCTTGTGGGCAGTAAGTCAGTCCTGCCTAATCCCAATAGTAAATGCAATGCACAGCAGATCAGCACATTTTGTCTGCACAAATAAAATGGATGTCTTTGAATTCACCTTCTGTGTTCCATAACTTTATTTGGGACATGGGGGGGAAGAGAGGACATGAGTGGGGTGCATGATTTTCAGGCACCTCAGCTTCTGCAGGGCATAATGCTGCTACTCTTCCCACCCTGCCGGTCTCCTGCAATCTTCTCCCATCTGTGGGAGAGGAGGCTGATGAGCCTTCATTGCCAGCTCTCAGCAGTGTCACTTGGGAGGTCAGGCAATAGGGTGTGATCTCAGCTGCCTCCTTCCTTCCTTCCCTTTCTTCTGCGGGGACCCAGGACCTGATGTAAATCCACTGACATCAATAGGAGTCTGATCAAAGGGGCCTGGATTAGACCCCAAGGGCATTGCCTCCAAGAACTATTTATGGCAAATTGATGTGACTTCAAGGAAGTGCCCCGACTTCAAAATTAAACATAATCTAATTTTAAATATCAGGTGGAGCAATCTTCTATTTAGGTCCTGATCCAGGAAATCATTGAGTACTTATTTAACTTTAAGCATCTTGTTAAATTCTGTGCTGTCCAGCATGAGACCAGCATTAYGCAAGTTCACAAGTCTTTGGTTTAAGTACATAATTAAAGGTAAGCATGTGGCTAAGTGTTTTGCTGAATGGGGATGAAATTACTTGCATGCTTAGATGCAGCGCTGAACCACGGAGACAGGGGCTGCTTTGTACTTGCTGAGAGTAGAAAGAACAGGGAGCCTCTACTATGCTGCCGCAGACCGAAGGGCGAAGAAGTGAGCACAGCACCGAGCAAGCTTGAGGAGCAGCCATTTCTTAGGGAAATCAGTAGGACTTTGAGACCTGCTGCAGAAATATTGACAGGAATAGGGAAATGTGTGTGCCTCACCAGTCTGAGTGACTTCTGCAGGCTTTTCCYCACCTGGCTTTTCCTCCATCTCCATTACCTTTCTAAAGTGGTCTTGCAGGGATGCTAAGAAAAGCATGGCCAAATGCAGAATAGCACAAAGAAAAGCAAGTGTGAAAACAAAACAAGATGAAAAAGCATCTGAAATATTTTCTAGGTGCTTGTACGCTGTTAGGTATTTCATTCCTGCTGCAAGGTGAGCAGAAAGGAGAGACCTAGCATTCCTTACTTTAGGTGTACGGGCACCCCCTAAATTCGAAGCTGTTCATTGAGTTTCGTTGCTCGGAAAATGAAGTGCACGGCAGTTGGATGACGCTACATAYGATCTAAAAAAAATTAAACCAAGCAGCGTGTTCTACAAGGGGGTGGAGGCGGAGAGCACGGCGGCCGGGAGCCGTTCCTGGAGCGCGGCTGCCACCTGCCGCCGGGTTATCGGGGGCTTCCGAGAAACAAAGCGTTCGCTGCCCTCTCACGAGCTCCAGCTTTCTCTTTGCTTAAMACCTCAGGGAGCAGAAACATCTCTTCTCTTCTCTTGCACCTCTGGTTTGAAGTATTCAACTCGATCTCCAAGTCTTTTAATGCGAACAATGCTCAAATCCAAGCTTACCAGAATATTATTGCCATTAATATTTATTCCAAAGCCTGCTGAGCTTTGCAGAAAYAAACCTGCACTCACACAGGGATGGGAGAGCTATCCAGCCCTCACATTCATAGCATCTGCACAGAGGATGAGAAAGGTGTCCTGCACTGTGAACTACATCCTCTTAGGTTTCTTCACTAAGCTTCACACCCTGCACCGGGATCGTCAGTTGTGTGGGAGCAAGTTCTCCTTGGAGTCACACCAGTGATGACAAGGCACTGCCTTCTGGAACAAGATAGAGTTTGGTCACCTTGTCATACCAGAGTAATAGCACGACACCACAGTAAAAGGAGGGACACACATTAATGCAGAAACTAACCAGTGTGAAAACACTGTCACAGTGGTGAACACCACCGTTTGGACAGTGTGTGATGTCCAGAGTGAAATCTCAGCCCATGTAAATCACTGCAGCAATGTGGGCTTTAGCTCTGGTGACTTGCACAAGATCTACGTCATTGCTATATTTGCGGTGCAGCAGGCCAAGTGGTGGCATGTAGCTGTGGGTCTGTGGATRGAGTTGAGGAAGGAGCCACCCAAAAAACCTTCTCTGCAGGACCTGCTGTCCAGGAGTGGAGCCTTCCCTCAGCTGGGCTAGAGCAGGGAGAGCCTTACTGAACAGTCCCCTGGTGATGGTCCCATCACCCACGCACATTCCCTGACAGAGCAACCCAGTGGTCCTCCTGTGGTTTTTTAAAAAAAAAAAATAAAAATCAAAGAAAAATGTGACAGTGTTTGTTACTTTTACCCCTGCAAAAYATTTGCTGGTTGATACTCTGGGTCCTTCCCTGGGGAAATCCACGATTACCTTTATGAACTCAAGGTGGCTGATATTTAGGGGCACACGGTGCCTACCACCCCTCTGCCATCCATGGGGCAGGCTGAGGGAACAGAGCCAAACCTGCCAGGTTCACCCACACAACTTGAGACAGCAGCTCCCGGGGTCCTCATCCGAAACAAGGGGAAGAAAAAGAGGGAGAACAACGAGCTGCTGGGTATTACGCTGCACCAACGAGCACTAGAGAGTCAGATGGGCTTTTTGAAAAAATGCACATTGAAAACATTTAATGCAGTGCATCATGCGTATACCAACAGGACAGGACTACGCATACAGAGCGCCTATTCCCGGTCTGACACCCAGCTTAATGTCCAAAGACACTTCCCTTCAAAYGCTGTGCACTCAGATTTATTAGGCAGCTTTATGGACTGATACTTCCTCACATTTTACTAGTTTGATTAATTCAGCTGGCACCTCTGATCTCGCTTCCACTACTAACATTTTCTCTTGAATGGGATGACTCTCCAGTCTCACCATTCATGTGTTTGAGTCAGATTTTACATCAAAGATGTCCTGGGTTTTATACTGTCAGAAGCAATTTTGTCCCAGAAGAATGAAGATTGTGATTATCCCAGGAGGAAAGCTGTCAACTCAGCTCTGTGTAGAAAAACTGCTGTCTACAAAAGCTTGTATTGGACACCCTTTGGCAGACTGCCCTCTTAAAAAAAAAAATCCACTGTTACCTACATGAAAGACTTTTTCTAAGAGCATTTGTGTTTGCTGTCTTGGTTCGTACAGCAAATTCAAATGAGAAGAAAGAGTATGTCTTTTTTTCATAAGCACTCATTTTTCAGGGCAATGTATAGAAAAGCAATAAAGGGGAGTGTAAGGAAGACCTGTTTTGAGAAGTGACTGACAGATGCTGAGCTTTGATGATGCTCTACCTCTCAATTAGCTCCAAAACACTGCTGGATCACACATTTTCAAGAAATGACCGAGCCTCAGTTCAGACTATCCATAGGCCTCCAAGACTGCTCCAAACACAGGGGCTTCTCCCAACCATTGCTCATTTCAGTAGGTTTTGTCCAGGATGCACCATCACRGTCTGCCCCTATAGGTGTCTGCACTTCAGCGGTGGGACACTACAGCGCTAGCTCCCAGGGAGGCAGCTATGTCAGGCTACCTATGATGCTGGACCATGCAATAAACTCTCTTGCCCTGAAGTAGGCTGACTGCAAGCTGGTTAAAAAACAGCACACACCATATTTTATGCAAAGAGATGTCTTGCTATGAACCCAGCAGCATTTCTGTTGTGCAGCAGGATGGGAAGAACGTCTCTCAGCAGTTGCTTTTCACAGTTAGGAGTGTGGGACACTTCCCCATCCTATAAATCAGCTTTTTTTCCAGCTGAGCCAACGTGGTCATCCAGGAATCTGAATACCAGYAAAATCTCATCTGGTCCAAGGATCGTTCCCTTTTTCTTTTGACTTGTTTTCTAAAAGTACCCCAGAAGGAAAGACTGCCAATGAGCAAACCTGGCTTGCCCGTATTGACATGAGATCTAGGAAGTGAACCAGGCACAGGAAACACCCTGTCCCTGAAGTAAGACTGAAGGACAAAGATTTTGGTCATGATTTAATGGAGCACTTGCTCAAGGCCTTAATACCCACTGGTTTCAAGAGAATCCCAGTACAAACTTACAGCGGAATATGTGTTTAAGTGGTTTACTGATTCGAGGCTTAATTAYGTTAAGTGCAGTAACAGGCAAGGAAAAACAAAAATTAAAATTGTGAAAGACAAAAGGAARAAATCTGAGTGCCAAAGTCAAAAGGTAAAGCTGGTAAGAATTAGAAAATAGCTATTTTGAAAATTCTACAATGTGAAAACTATAAGCTGTCATACTGTTCAGAAATACAGGTTTCTCCCTTTAAATGCATGCCTTCCAGGCTTAATCCAATATGGTGGTATTGCATATAACCTAAAAAAAATCCGCTTAAAAAAATGACAGGACAGGGTACATTTCTATTACTGGAAATGGAATTTTAAGCACAGAGTTTATCTTGTCAGTTTAGCTCAGCGGTGATGTGAGCTTGCAAGGGGTGAAGTGGATCACTAATTGCCAGAAAGCATGACAATAAACTGATAAGCACAGGAGCTAAAAGTCTTTAGAGGGGAGATGTTTCAGTAAAGTGGGGGCTGTTTGAACAGGTACTTTTTCTCTGCAAATTGGCTTCTCCCACAGTTCAGCGGTGATTGCCTGACTTTTGTTCTCTGATCCCAAAAAGGAGCACACTGGGGATTGTTTGGGCCAAATCAGAGAGACAGGTATATACCTGTACACCTTACTGCCAACGCCAGCTCCACCCTGCAAATCTTGCAGCTCTGTTTATGCTACATTTTTCCATGGCTCCAGACAGCCACAGTTTTAATTGGACTGGCTGATTGTTTTTTTAACCCTTTTTATTTATTTTATTTCATTTTATGATGCTAATCTTGGCACTGGAGAACTCCTGTAATTCAAATTACAATATCAAAATACACATCAGCTAATATAACAAACGGCCATTCACCTAAAATTAGGCAACCTACCATAAACAATAAACCAAATTAAACCCACRCTCCTCCTCTCTTCCTTTTGGCCTGTACTGCTCCCCAAATATCTAAGGAAGAGACTCCTCACGTGGCGAAGGTTAACAGATGCAGGAAGGMGAGATGGGGAAATACCAACCCTGCCCTGGGCTTTCAAACCTTGCGATGCATTTTCCTCCTCACCAAGGGTGTGCAGAGAGCAAAAAAAAACTTGGCCGGCTGTGAAAAGGAAGTCCTAAAAGTGGTGGGGGACTAATCGGATACAAGATCTTCCTTCTGAAGAGTTGCTATCACTGGCAGGACGAAAATAAAAGGAAGGGAGAAAGGGACTGGCCCCATCTTGGGTGCTTTGTTCTGTTCATGACTGGCCTCCTGGAGCTTCCTCCACACCCCCCAGTCCTCAGCTATTAGAAACAACAACAGCAAAAGAAAAAACAAAGAATTTCAGGAGCACATGAAAACCCTGACTCCCKCCTCTCAGACCAACTATGACAGGCACAATTTCAGCAACTGTGCAGAAAGCAMGTTTTTTTTTGTCTTTTTCTCACTTTGCTACCGCTTTTCCTGTATCTTTTGACATGAAGTGACCTAAGCCCAGCCTTGACCCTGCAAGCAGCTTGTACTGGCGGTGTGGTTACGGTGGGCAAGTCAGTGGCTGTATCCACATAYGCAAATCAGAGGCTCTGAAATGGTAAGCCTTTACAGCCTCAGTCCCTCAGGGGAGAGGCTGGGTCTTAAATTTGTTCTGGAAAGCACCCTCAAGACATGTTCTGGTCTATCCACGGGGTCCACAGGCAACATTTGACCCTGGGCATGTCAGCATCGCCCAGCAGTGACAGCGGGCAGGGCAGAGGGAAGGGGTGAGTCGACACATGCTGCTACGGTGTATTTTGTGTTTTTCTTCCAGATTTAGGCAAAGGTTTCCCTCATTCCTATTTGCTCAGAAGGTTATTTATGAATTAGCAAGCTAGTTTTATGGCACATAGCATCTCATAAATTCCCCCAGATCCCACTGGACCATTCCATAAAATACTTACATATGCTACTGACTGTCAGAATAAGAAACTATTTCCAAATAGTCTGAACGCTGGCTATCACTAAAATAACCCGAAATGAGTTTCATGGAGGTTCTCGTAGCTTTGGCCGTTACCTCAGCTGTGAAACTTACTGCTGCACAATAAAAGATACCAAGTATTTGTATTTCTCACTGAGGTTATAATTCTCTCTGTATGGTTTTACAGTCTAAAGGAAAAGTGCAAAATAATGTGCCAGACAAAACTTTAAAAGCATTTTTGTTTAAGGTAATTATGATCTCTATTTATGCCTATTAAATTACAAAGATTAATATTAAAGAACACACAAAAACTGCCAGAAGGCAACACCTGAACTGTGTATGTTTAACACCCGTGCTGTTTCTAAAGTAACTGCTCACTCATCTCCTTAAAGCTGCCTAGATAATTGCAACTTTTTTGTCTAGAGTTCATTTGAAATGGAAGAAAGCAGGGATTTCCTACTCCCTAGCCTGGGAACGCTTGGTGGACTTTGACCCATTGTTTACATATTGTATCTTTGATAATGCGTTACAGCGCGGTGAGATTTTGTTCACCCAAGCACGGTGGGATGTTTGCTGTATMCACGGCTGTGCCAGCTTTTCCATTTGAATCTTGCATACACACAATTGCCATAGTTTTCCTGAGTCACMAACAATCATAGATAAATAAAAGTATATTTTAATATTTGTATTACTTGGGCATACATGTGCCATATAGCTCCTAGGGGCAGCAGTAGCACTGACATTTACCRTTATAGTTTTCTTTTCAAATTTCTTCAAAGGTTTGTGGTCAGCTTCCTCAAAGTTTCAGCTCAAACGATACTGTAAAGTGAGTATCAAAACAATCCCTCTACATACTGCCCAAATTTTTGAATGCCAAAAAAATCTTATCCTCAAGTTGCAAGGAAATACTAGAAAATAAATTATACGAGAACAGCTAAACCAATTTAGATAGGTAGAACTTTGCTGGCTTATGCTTTACAAAGGTTGTAAAGAGCAAATGAGTCATCCAGACACGGATTTCCAAAATGAGCTTTTCCTATAAAATACACCTCTTCTGAAAAAGCTTGTATTAGATAATATTAAACCTATCTATAGCAGATGTACATGACAAACACCTTGCAAAGAAACCCACCATGCTATTTTTGCATTAACCCCTATTTTTTGGAGCAATTGAAAGTAAAAAAGACTTGTGCAAACACCTTCATTTACACAGGGTCACCAGTGGGGGACAAACCTGTCGCATTTGTGCCACCTATATACCAGGGCTTTTCTCCCGGCATCTCCCAGCGATGGAGGAGATGGCAGCAACAGGCTGGCCATGCAGCAGCGGGTGCCTGGGTACCACTGTGGGTTGGGTGGTGGTGGGCCACGACCAGGGCTGCTGCTGGGTGGCAATGCCCCCTTGGGATTCAGGCGTGAGCAAAGAGTCRTGATGTGAGGTCCTACCGTGCTGTCCCAGGGCACCTGTCCCAAAGAGAGAGGGAGATGACGTGGGTGGGACTGAGTTTCAAATACTGCTCATCACTGCAATTGATCTGTAAGGGATGCTAGCGATTCTCTCTATTTCTACAATTTATAGCTGATTCACTTCTACTGCCAAACATATTCAGACCTCGGGCATGTTGGTAGCCGTTTTGGTGTGCAAGACAGACTGTGAAGATTTCCATCCTAACATGCTCCAAGCCTCCCAGTGCCGATCCCAGTGAAAACTGATAATTGTGGCTTCTTTACAGACACTGCCAGTGAAGTGTAAACTTTTGAGGAGTAATACTGATTTTTTGAGCATTATTAACAGCTGCTTCAAGCCAAAGTTAGGAGAAAAAAAAAAAAAGAAGAGAGAAACTTGGCATCTTCTGTCCCTCTGCTTGAGCTGGAAACCTCAGTTATGAAAACAGGATGGATAATAAATAGCTCTGCCCAAGTCTCATGTGAACTAATATGATTAAAAAGATAGCACATCACTCAGTGTTTCTTTGGTTCTTCATTAATGAAGGATAGCTACGCATTCAGCTCTGTTGGTACGGTGTTTTATTAAATGCCAGAACTCTATTTTCTGCTTGCAACTATTGATTTAATCTGCCCCCAGTGTTCGCTTGTGTAGGGCTACTCACACTTCACATCACAGGTACAGTGAGAACAGCTGGATACTTCACACATTTCTGAAGGCAATAAGAAAACCTAGCCTGTCTGCTATTTGCTGCAAAACTCTAGCCTGGGTTTTTGGGTTCAACATTTATTCTCTGGCATTGAACAACACTGTTTTATCAATGCTTTTACAGGCTGCAGGAGCAGGCTAGCAGCATGCCACAACCAGCACGCATGCTGCCGATCTCCAGCCCAGGCTCTGAAACCTCTGCCCAAATGCCGTGAGTGGTTAGATATGGCATTTCTGCACTTTTTTTTTGTTTTTAACAAATGAAGCAAAGGAGCACTTACATGAAAAAAGGAGTTCATAGCATGAGGTATGTCTGTTTGTGAGGGACTATTTTGTTTAATTTCCCCAGCAGGATCTTTTCCTTGAACTTGCCTTTGAACTGCAATTGTGGCCAACCTGATGCAGCGATAGGATGTGATAAAAGGATGAAATAAAGGAGGAGTGGGAGAGTTGGTGTTAGGTGGGCCAGGGGGTTAATGAGGGTGCTAAGCTGAGRTGTCCCCCTTGCAACACAAGCTCCGTAGCCTTCATTATTTAAACAATGAAGTGGGTATTAGACACATCTTTAACAGAGTTTTCAGAAGTCTCCAAAGTCTCCAAAAGACTCTCTCTGAGTCTTTCCAAGTCTCACAGAAGTCTCCAAAAGGGGAAGTGTGGATTACGCCCCATTTGAAGGTTCTTGAGAGGCACTCTGCTCTGCAGCTGGGAGCTTGGAGGTGCTCCAGGGTGCCCTCAGACTTGGCTGAGAGGGCCAGCCCTTGCATACAGCCTGTGTAAGAAGAGCAAACGTGGACAACAAAGTGTTTAGATCTTGCCAGGAAGAAATTACGTGTCACCTGACAATCAGACCCATCTCATGTCCTTTGACTTGCTGCCCTGGGGAATGGCTTCAGATCCTGACATGCATTAAGCACAGCACACAAATGCAGGAGCTAACACCACTTTTTGCAACAAAAAGCCTACAGATAATGCTAAGGGTCAGGCAGGTTCCCCTTATACAAGGCAGCATGGTCATGTATGGGTTGAGCCTTGRCACGGCACAGATACCTGAAGGGTTTCGCCCAGGGTTGCTGCAAGGGACGGTGGCAAGGCTCACACTTAGAGGTACCAAGATGTGGAGAAGCGTAGAGGGGCCTGGGAAGTCTTGGGGCATCCCAAGGGCTTTCCATGGAGAAGTGAGCAGGGCCCCTCATCAGGGGCTGCCCTCGGGAGCAACCTGACAGAGCAACACTTACATGACCAGTGAGCTCCCACCCAAATGCCTTTGCAGAGCCAATAAACTTTTCAAATGAGTCATCAGGAAGAAGAAAATAAATTACCCATTTATTTTTAAGTTTGCTTAAAAATAAAGGTTCCTGTATTGTTTCTATTATGAAGAGGTCCCTTCCCGTAACATTTCAATCAATGTTTTGCCAGCAGTGACTAATTCCACATGCCAGAGACGCAAACTGCTCCTTCCTCATACCCTCCCCTTTCTTATGATTTCTACCTGCAGGTAGAAAAAAAACCCTCAGAAACCTCTTCAATTGCTTGTTTCAAGGCTGTCATCAGTTAGCAGTTTTTCTTCCTACCAGATGACCAGGCAAGGTAGAAATTATAGAGCTCCTATGGAAGATTATACGTTTAGCCTTTCAGAGTGGGGAGGTATGTAACCTTTCTTTCAAGCATCCCTCTGTCACCTTCCCGCCCTCTCCCCGAGGCTCATTCCAGCTTGTTCACAAATCAGAGGTAACTGACAGCAGCAAATCAGATCACATAAATCACTCGCTAGCGGGCGAAGAGCTGCGGCAGGGGAGGCRAGGGTGCATCGCCGCTGTGTGAACCAGGGGTCACCAAGGTGCTCCTCACCGCTCGCCTGCAGACCCCGCTGGCACAGGTGGCCCCTGTTCCCCTCACTCATGCGTGGGACCACATCCAAGACCTCCACCCTGGCAACAAGGGGGATCTGTGATTTCAGAATTACAGCTGAACAGTCAAAGTTGGGGGCTTAAAGAATTAAATCTTGACCTGATCCTCTCTGATGCTCGTCTTTTCAAAATAAGGCCATTTATTAGTGTGCTTCAAAACAGATTTTGACACCGAAATCTGGGTATATTGGTTTATAACTCCAAGTTAGGGAGGGAACTGTATTACCGTGACAGTTTTGTTACATAGTGGTTAAAATACAGCACACAGGTAGCTTTAATATATCTGCCATACTGACATTAATGGGAACTGTGAGCATAAACCTACAGAGACGTGAAAAGCACTGTGCTGAACCAATAAATTAGAACAAAGGAGTAAGCAAGAGAAACCTCAAAAGTAATGACTGGCTGTTTACTGACTGAAGCCCATCAGTGAAACGATCTGCTTCAGTGGATCACTAAATTACCAAAAATGGGGCAGGGGGGGTTAAAGTTGAATATATTAACACCATTTTAAACATCAAAGTTTTCATTTTGCCAGAAAGAACCCCCATCACCTGCAGACTGACATCAAAACAAATCAGTAGTTGCCACTACACTGTCATTAACAGAGTTTTAGCCGTTTATACCATATCAAAACTTGACTGACCAATTTTTGTTGAAGAAATTGCTTTCTCCACCTTATGTACCTACCTGGGTCCTACACTTTAATAAATGATAGCTTCTGCTCAGAATATCCCAAAAGATATGTGGGTAGAGGTGCTGAAGTGTAAATATGGCTGCGAATTTTCTCCAAGATGCTCATCTCTTCAAATTGTATTGAAAGTTTTGAGAGGGAAGAAAAACCACCTTGAAAAAATCTAACCTTCCCTCTATGAGGGTTTAGGCACTTGAAATTGTTTTGCAAGTTGAAAGTAACAAAATCCCCCTGAATGCTAGTACAATGTTGATGCTATTAGCCCTAGAACCAGGAAAATAAAAAGTAATTTTAAAAAAACCCCTAGAAACTACAACAAAACCAAGAACTCCCTGTGTGCTCCCAAAACATAACAAGCTTAAATTAATTTTTGTGTTATTTCTTATTCTAACCTGTGCAACTTTGTTTTAGGAGGYCATATACCATTTCCAAAGGATACTTAACCACTGGCTCTCTGAAAACTATTCTGGTGGACTCCACACTGTCAAATAAGTCACATAACAGGATGAAAACAGCTAGTTTTATCATCTTTGTTTTACAAACACAATATATTAATTTGCATGATATGGGACCATACAGTATTATTTCACCTGAAGATTATTCACAAAATCCTACACCACGAATTCACGTCATTTGTGAATGCAGCACATTCGCCTCCCCTTCAAGAGTTCTCTATTTTACGAATTAACAGAGCTGGGTGCAAAAGACTTCAAACAACTTCCTGGGGATTAAACAAAACCATGGAGACACTTGATAAGGCATTTTTCTTTCAATGGTATCAGAATGATTTCATCCTGCATTGACAGGGTAAATGTTCAAGCATAGTGCCCCCTCAAAATGAGGAATTCACCCACAATGAGGTTAACTTTGTTTCTAATGCTGTGGCCAAGCAAATATTTTCTTTCTCTATTTCTATTTCTGATCTAGGTCAAGATCAGACGTTGACATACTACAATACTAAGAGAGAAGTCCTTGTATTTTATCTAGAGTAGCTAAAGCAAGGGAGTGTTTGAAATCTCTTACTGGATTTCCCCAGCCTCTAAATCTGACTTCAAGGAGAAATGAAGCTGTCTCAAAGAAGTTAAATCTAGGGAGTCTTCAGTCTTTTAGAGTTAAGAGAAACTCAGTTTCGAATCAGAGGATAACATTAGCTGAAAACTCCTTTCTAGCCTTATTCTGTACAGGGAGCTATTGGCACCACCAGAACAATACAAAACATTTCCCTTATGTTGGAAACCTGTTTGACATGTYATTTTGTTTGTTGATATCTACAGTACTGCACAATTTTCTGCTAAACATTTATTTCAAGCTGGTTAAAGGCAAGCAAAAGGAGAGGAAGGAAAGAAGAACGTGCCACGAACAAGCTGCAGAAGACACCCTTTCGCCTAAACAGGGTTGTAAGCAATTTGCCTCCTCTGCTGCTGGTCAACTTGACTCTCCATCATATTTTCTATCTTGGAGGAATTTTGACAGGTTTATGTGTGACACTAGGTTACCCTGAAAAGTGCAAAGCCTGTAATTAGATGCTGCACAATCAGCTACCTCCCACTGGCAACCAGTCTGCCTTAAATCTGCCATCACGCTTAATCATGAAAATGCCTCCAGGGAGGGCAGTGCCTTCACAAGCCACTAACCTGTCATCTTGGGACTCACCTTAACACATACTGCCACCTCTAAGGGACCTGCCCTGAAATTCATGGGATGGCCATGGACGGGGGCAAGCATGTGTCCTGTAGCACTCCCGCAGTGTTGAACTCGGGAAAAGCTTTTTCTCCAGCAGCAAAGAACGAGCAGGACCCCAGCCTGCCACYAGTAAAGCCATCAGCAGGACCTCTCCTGCACTGCATGGGGGTATAGTTACATACCTGTATGTAAATGTGTTACAGGATGTTTTCAATGGCTTCGAAAAGAGTTTAGTCTAAAACTGTGTTACTACTTGAATGAAACATTCTTAACCTGCATGTACTACTGTGCTTACCAGACAGCTGCTGGTTTTCATTTGAAGAAGAAAAAGTATTTGAAATAGCTGAAACTATACAATGTGAAAGACAGGCATAACAATAAAATACAATAAAGCTTAAGCAACGTGTGACAGGACACACTGCATTGAAGAAATGAATTGAAAGATTTTTCCATATAAAGCTATTACAATATTTATAATTTTTTTGTTATTTATGAAGTGTCACCTACAAAAAAAGATGCATTATATAATGGAAAGATATTGCTAAACACCCAAACACATGCACAAGCCACATGAGTTCCACAAAACTTCAAAGGTGGCTGCCTAATTAAAACACTGTAATGTTTTTAATAATGTATTTCTTGGAACTGGTTTTAAGTACTCAGAGATACTCATATATATATATATGCTTACTTCTCAGATAGCGATGTCCAAAAAGAGAAAACAAGTCTGCTCCATGAGCGTAGCGTGCACGTCATTGAGATGGTAGCCAGCAAGGAGAAAACACGTTCAGAGAGATAGCAAGGAGCTGCAGTTGTAGATCCCAGTTAAAGGTGGGGCACCATAGCTGTCCTGAGCTTCTTGGACAGGAATCAATGCTTTTGGGAAGGGGGAAGAGAGCCTAAATCCAAACCTCCCTCATTACAGTAAACTGAAGTTTGGATCTAGCTGTTCATGGCCTGCAGAGGCAGGTGCTGATATCCATCCCCCATGATACACACACGGCACATAGGATTGAATTCCCACCATGGGTACTGGTGACTGTTYCCTTTGGCATGGCACCATGATACAGAGGAGGCATTAACGAGTCCCCATAAGGAGCCTCACACAGCATAGAGGTGGAAAGGAGATAAGTGTTATTTTGTTTTCACTGCTTAATGCTGCTTTCTTCTTAAGTTGCTCTGTATCAGCAGTGATTGAAACCTCCAGAAATTAAGCATTTCTCTGCACCTTCAGAGTTATTTCACAGGAAGCATTTATTCTGTAGCTACAAGATGCCTTCTCAATCATAACAGATGCCAACCAGTTGGTACTGCTTTGCAGCCATGGTTTGGGTTTGAACATGTAATTGCACTTTGTTTTATGGTATTCAGCTCTTCAGACAACACAGCTCAGTTTCTTTAACTGCAGTAACTTATGCAATATTACCTTGCAACGTTACAAAATCTGCTTTACGGAACACAAAAATCCTTGGAGATACAGGTTGACCATAAAAGTCTTACTAAAATATATATATATWTTTTTTATAGAGGAAAGCACCCTAACTCTTTGGAGAAAAACTGGCCATGCAAGGCTTTGGATATACCAATATCCAATCCATAAACAGAGGAATTAAAATAGTGACATAATTTGAAGGCAACCATAGGCAGCCATTGAGACTGGTTGACATCCATGTCTAAGTTTATGACTTTCACTTCTTTGCTTAAATATCTTTTGACCAAAAAAATGTAAGTCATAAGAATTTCACTAGTTTGAGTTTAATCTTCCATCAGAACTTAGCTACRAAACCTGCTCCGTCTTATTTATAACAAGGGTCAGTTTGGACAACTTCCATTCTCTCCTAGCAATAAACCAAGTGGAGGATTGGATTACCAAGATCAGCCAAGTAGTTTTTGCCAAAGTGTGAGAACCAACACAAATGATTGCTAGTTAGTAACCTTGTCTGGCATTTGGCAGTTGGAACCCATGACCTCTATTTAGCAAAAAAGCCCAAGCCATGGGAAAGTAAATTCAGAGACCATGAAAATTTGAGTATGGACAAGTCTGAGACAGTGAAATTCAAGAGCAGAGGGAAATGACAAAAATATGTACAAAAGTACACYTTGTCTGTCATAGGAAACTCTAACCCAATGTCTAGAATGGCCTGTCATTTGATTAAGAGCTTAGGGAACTAGACGGAGCTGGTTGAAGTTTGTTGTTATCCAACACAAAATTCCTGGTCTGAGTTGAGCACAGAATCTGAAAGCTTTCCCAWTTTAAACCAAACACCCACAGAACTCAGATTTTTGAGGTTAGTGATTTTCAATGAACAGTTTGAAAAAAAGAGACTTTCAAAAAAAGTGAAAAACAAGTGTTCCAGTGCAAAGAGACTTGATGAAATTTTTTGTCCAGCTGCATACGAAAAAGAGCAATCCTAGCAGTCTGCTCAATACACCTCCATAAAAGCATTTCTATTCTTTGGCTCAAGCACCACTGATGCATTTCACTACAGCAGGAAGACTGGAGTAAAACACACAGGAGCATGCCAAAGTTAATCTGCAGATAACCGAGGGGAAGGTCATGCTGTTGTGATGAGATATTGATGTAGGTCATCTATGAAAATTCATGCAGTCCTCCCCTAACAAGGGGGGAGGCTCCACACTTTGCTCCCTCGTCTTTCTCATGCTATCCCATACTTCATCCTGGGAGGTTATCTTCTGCTCTTTGTCCTTTGAGGAGGGCCATTCTCTATGCGTAGTTGTCAGAAGATGCTTACAGCACATAGTTTTTATTCARTCACCTCCTGACAAAGTTACTGCCCCCGTGTCATTTGAGGGGGAAAAAACCAACCCACCCAAAACCCCAAAAAAACCCAACTTTGCTAGGCTGTTTTTCTACTGAACTCAAATTTTGGCCTAGGGACATCACAGTAGTAGTTAGATTCCATTGTTTAAGGATCACAAATCCAGTGTTTGACCTAGGGTTTTCACCTGGTGAAACTCACTTTGATGGCTTTTTATTTGTACCTGACATAAAAAAAAGCAATATTTATGCTTTGAGAGGGCTGCTGTGCCAAAGGAATTGAAAAGGCAGATGGTACTGGATTTCCCTAATGATACACTCTTTCTTCCTTTTGTTACAGTGGCAATGATTAAAAGTATCCAAAACAGAGTACTTCTGTGCCCTCTAGTGGCATCACAGTTCAACGACATATTTAGCACTTCATTACCAAACCAGCAAGTTCAAATGCAATCCAAGGTGTTACCAAATGCATTCTTGTTACCGCTCATACATTTTTGTTTCAGTATGTCGAAGTCAGGATAGGAACATCAACCAAATGGGACCACAGGCTGCAAGCTCTGCGTATGGTCCCGGCCTCTACAAAACACCACAGAAGCAGTGGTGGCTCAGCCAGAAACCGCCTTGGATCACGTTTTTGATCAAAATGCTAGCAGGTGCCAGCATCCTTTGCAAATCAGACAACTTCCTTCTGTTATTTTGTTTCTTGCTCCCAGTAGGAGAATGCCATGGTCTCGTCTTTGGGCTGGGAGTGATGGGGACATCATTAGGAAGGATATTTTTTTTTTTTTTTGACATGCACAGGCCTCTTGGCCCCACCTTCAGATTGTAATGTACCAGTCTAGAAGTGCCAACACATATCCTTTCAAGGATCTCCTCTTTGGCAGAGGGTGGCAGATGTTTTCTGGAAAGGAGATGACATTTCTTTATACCCTCTGAATTAACCTATCAGTGGTCCACCTTCTCCTCTACATAACCCAGAAAGGTTGGGGTATGGAACTGGCTTCCAAACCAATTCAGTCACAGCCAAATTTGATATTTTGCCTCTGGCCTGACCAGGAGAAGTTCACAGCTTTAAAGGGGTTTGGGAAAAGGATATGACTTCTGAAAGGAACAGTACTTTCTTGAGCAATTAATGTGAGTTCTTTGTATTAAAGCAGTAGTAGTAGCTGAAGAGTCCCTCGATTAGGAAGCAGAACCCTGATCCTACTAGGGACTGTAGGGACACCTAAAAGCCACCCCTGGGAATACTACCAGCAGCTGCACTTGTTTCTGCACACAAGACAAAAGTCAGGACCTGATCTTTGGTCCACTAGACATAGGCTGTCTTAAGTTGCATGGAGGGAGAAATCTTCAACTCCTGCAATTACTCCTTATTTACCCTTTGCTGGTGAGAAAAACCTCCCTACTCCTTTCCTCCCTGCCTGCACACACACTGCTCAGATGAGTCACAGTGCCTCAGGTATAGTCTTCTCCAGGTCCTTTGATGAACGCCCCCTCTGCAGTAGAGTCTGCAGCTTTTCCATGCAGCCCCAAAGGTGAATTTCTTAATTGTTCTGGAATACCCTGTGTGACCAGAAGACACTGTCCTGCTCTTGTGAGAGCCTTCACAAGAGAAGGGTAAATAAACCAGTCCAAATGCTACTAAATTCTAGCAAAAGCCCTCAAGAAYGTACTGTTGGATCTTTTTAAAGGTATAGTGTAGCATGAAAAATGACTCCAAATGAATGAAWGCCATATTTCATTTGAAATCTGTGATCACTTTCTTTTAATGAGAACAATGAACTCTCCCTTCCATGGCAAGATTTACAGATTTCTGTGAAATGCCTGCCAGACAGACTTTATTATGACTTAACATTGCCTTCTAAATTAAGTACTATAGCAGCCTACAACAGCGATCCAAAGCATGATGTAGTTTTACTAATACAGTGTGCACAAGGAAACCCAGTGCCTTTAAGTCAGATGGCAGCTGGGAGAGTTGAAGTGAAAATAAGCTAATTTGGGGCCGTGCAATGTGTAAAGAATCAAGGCACCACCTCTAAACATGCGACTCCTGTCCCTGTGTCCCCAGTGACCAGACCCCACTAGATGGCATCCACGCCTTGACTCTGTCCCTGTAGGCTCCTCTCCTGCACTGGGAGTTGTGTCCCTTGGCTGGTTTAAAAATTAAGAGGCCCAGGAAGCATTGCAGGGTCTTTATGTAAGTATTTTCCCTCTTTTTTTTAATCTCTTCTTTCCCCCCCGATGGTTTAGCTTTTTAAATATGTAGTAAAAGATTTTTTTTTTTTAAATGAGCAGTTGTTTTTGTAGTTTAATGCTTAAGTAGAACTTTAAGTTTTTAGTACAATACACATTGTTTTACAGAATAAATAAAAAACTGGGTATTTTGAATCCAGACGGCATTAGTAGTGCATGCATTTTGTAATTTATGGTCTTTAATAATACCAAGAAGAGTTGGCTTCAGATTTACAGAAGAGTGAATCAGTCAAACATCAGTAGTTACGTCATGGAAAGAGAACTTTGACTGTTTCATCACTAGTCAAACYCTTGGTCACTGCCTGCTAAAAAGATCTTTACTCATCCTCCTSTGCCATCATTCCAAAAAGTTGTTTCAAGGGATGTTAAAAGAACACCTAAAACAAAAGGCTGTTCTTTCTTCTGAAAAAGTCCTAAACTTTAAATTTTGCAGCAACAGAGAAGTAATTTGTATTTACAAAGCTTCATAAAAAATGCAGTCCTTCTGTATTAAAGCTATAAAGGAATTGCTTTTAGTCTGTCCTCTGTTTCTCAAGGTATAGCTGAATAAAAGCTTTTTTTACTTTGCAAGGATTTGATTGTAAAGCAGATGGCTTTGACTCTGATGCAGACACCATTAAACAGGAGTTCCTGCAAATTAATGAGGACCGTTCTTGTTTAGCTGTTTGTTCACAGAAAAGCAGATTTAGAAAGCTACATTGCAACAAGCTGCTTATGTAAGCAGAAAGAGATTCAGGTATTTTTGATATTCAAATGTCATGTAAATCTTTAAACTGCAGGCTGGGCACTCATTTTGTATAAATCCTCATATACACTAGCTCCCTGGACACAAATATATCCCACTGCACAGCCCAGTGTTTTAATCCCTCACAAGTTTCCCTTCAGACTCATTTGTTCTCTGCCATCTTCTCCCCATCATCCGCCCACCCGGGGCACCCCTCCTAAAGTCAGCCACACAAACCCACCTCCTTCCGTCCCTGCACACTGAGGTTTGCAATCCAACTCCTTCAACATCTCTGCAGTCCTCCCTTGCCTTGATCTCSTAACTTTCCACCCTCAGCTTTCTTACCAAAGGTGGTAGGTAAGAACTGAGAACGGCCTGATTAGCTGGAAGGGGAAAGCTAAGATGGACTCAACAACCATTCCATACTTATTTTGGAAATGCTAAACATGATAAACCAGAAACAACTTATAATAACCAAGGAACAGATCAAGAAGATAGCATGTTTGTCAGGGTTGGGTCACTGACGTTTGTTCAAAACTGTCTTTGCATTTGCAACCCTAGAGCTTCAGGGCWGAAAATGAAAGCAAAATGTTCCCGAGACTGCCAATTCTGTTAATATCAAAACCAAGGCTAACAGACATAATATGATGGACCAAGGCTATATTTGGTGATAGGAAAAAATTGATGCTCTGCAGCTTTCATCATTTAGTTGCACTTTTAGATTGGTATTAGCACAGGGGTGGGAAAGATATCCAGACTGCTCAAAGTCCCAAGTTTTCCTACTGAACAATCCTTCAGGAAGAAGTTGTGTCTTAAAAAATAAGCAAAAAGTTAAATGGTAGGTTGGATTAAAAAGCCCATCATACGCCCAATGTCAGAGGGAAGCGAGATTTAGGAAGAAGAGATGGGAAACGTGATGGCTTTTTTTTCCCAGAGCAGACATAAGCTACAGAGCAAGCAGATGTTGGAAGCAGGGGGGGTCCCATCCCTTCAGGATGGTCTCACAAGCCAATGACAATGGTGGGTTTCAGGATCACAGTAGCTGCAAACAGGCCTTCAGCTCCTGGGGCTTTATCAGGCTCATGTCCCATGAGGGCTACAGTGTAGACATCAAGTCTTTAGCACCATCCTCTCACTCCACAGATCTGCTCCTCAGGGCCAAGCTACTGGCTAATGTTACTGTAACCTAAAAAACAGAAAGAGCCAGGGCCACAGCAGACATCAGCCACCCCAGCACAGGTGCTCTGAGCCAGTACTGCTCTCCAGGGGGGGACTGCTTTCTCCTGGAGTAGCAAGGATCGGTCATATCGACCCAAAGCCTAATTCAAAACCCCCTTCAGATTATTTGCCTGCTCCATTTCCAAGCCAGAACAGAGGCCCAAGCTACTTTTTGGCAGCTTCAGTTTTGACAAGATGACSTAACATAGACAGGCTAAGGTTGAGTCAAGAGAACTGAATGCGAAAGCAAACAATTTCCACGGGAGCAAAGAACAGACAGAAGGAAGTGAAGATAGTGATGTAATGAATGGAAGAAAAGATGTTAAAAGTGACAAGAACTAGCAAAACCACTCTAGAGGTAGAAATTTAGCATCGCTTGTTTACGTGTTTAGATTTACTGTGCTTTGCTGACAGAGCTAAAACACAAATGAGGACTAATTGCAGCAACAAACTGCAGAAGATCATATTCTGATTCATGTTGGTGACAAAAAGCTCAAACAATTGTAGGTTATACCCTCACTCCCTTCCATTGCACTGAAAAACCACGTTTGCATGCCTGACCGTTTCCACCACAAGTCCTAACGTGGTGGTGTGGTGGTGGACCTGGTTCGTATGCCAGAGCCCAGCAAGTTCAGCCCTGCTTCAGAAACAGCTTTGTGCAGCTCTAGTCACAGCCTGAACCCAGCACTACAAGCTAAACTGCATTTAAAGCAGTGTTGCTGCAGCTCCGGCCTGCTGGAACAAATGTTCAAACACTAATAAGCTCTGTTTGAATGAAAATGAGCAGTTACAGTAAACTGACTTCCTACTTCCAAAAGCAAAATTTCCTCTAATTTCATTTAAAAGAGCAAATTCTTTCCCCCCCAGCTGAGTACAAACAAACATCTGGAACTGCTGTGTTTTAGGTTTTGTTTATGTAATTATTTAGTGGATGGCCAGAAGGTTAGAAACTGCCAAATAATTCTAGTCTTAGGAGTTTACATTAACTAATTTCCGTGGGATTCAGGATTCATTTGCCAAGTTTCAGATACAAGCAAGGCTTTTGCGGTTGAGTTGCAACTCCTGGAAAGAACAATCAATAAATGGAAATGCCAGACATGCATCCCTATTTCATCTCCATGCCCAAGTATTATTGTACTAGGTGAAGCTGTAACGTTTAACCCTGTGTGAATATATATATGTATATGTTTATATACTGAATAAGAACTGGCAAACAGCTTAAACCACTTTGTTGGTCCCAGAATCATCTTTGGGGGAAGATGTGGAAATCACCTCAACATGGTTTTCTCTTTGGTGACTCTAGTTTTACAGATAACTAAACTTCCATCTGAGTTTTGATAGGGACAACTCCTATCACACTATCACTRCCAAAGATCAATTTACTTGGTCAGCTCTTTAAAACTCAGAATCTCTAAAAAGATGGATTTCCAAACCTGTATTTGAGCAACAAGGCAGGCAAGATTCATAGAAATACTGCAAGTCTACAACCACTCACAGAGTTAAACCTATCAGTGTAGCGAATGTTAGGCTGCAATGCTGCCCACATGTTGGGAACAGAAGTGCTTTTTGGAATAGAAGGTTAAAGAGGTAATGACCTCTTGGTATAGAGACCACAGGATCTTAATCTTGGGGAAAAATAAATCAGTATTAGGGAAAACTCTAAAGACATGACAGGTAGACCTGATTTCTGAAGAGAAAAGCATGTCTACATAAGTTATTTGTTGTAGAGATATATCACAGAAAATAAATCATTTAATGTAGATTAATTAGCTGTGTTTGTGTGCCTACTTACACATCTGTGTATGTATATAGACATATGGGCCACAACCATACAACTGTCACCTAAACAATGATAATTCTGCAGAGAGAAGAATCAAAGTGTTGTGTTTAAAAGAAAAATAACCGGTACACACGTCAATTATCTTTCTATAGTGTCAAAAATATATTCATTTATTACTTGCCCTAATGATACTTCAGTTCTCACCTCCTTACAGCTATCTATAACTGGGATTTTTAAGGCATGGGATTAACCAGGGGTTCCCGGGCTGATTGTTTCTAACCCATAGGCCTTGAAATCACATGTCTTTGCTGTAAATTGCTGATTTACATCACCCACTGCTTCCCATTCCTTCCCCTCCCCAGCCCTCCTTCTCCAGGGCCARAAGGAGGAGGAATATTAACAGCAAACTCCCCATGGTGAATCCAGTTCAGTTACTTATGTATTTTTGTTCCATTTGGGAGCTGTTCTAAAACCTCAGAGAATTTCAGTTACTGGATATATGCTTTCAGTTTTGCCTGTATGTTTGCACAGCTTCAAGAATTTTGATCTGACTACCAGACTTCCCACTGTGGCAAACCCACACAAGCACAGACATTTGAGTCTTGCTGAGAATTTAATTTCTTCATACAGAATCCATTCATGTGGGCAGGTTTCATTTTATACACATTTTACTTCTGCTCTTGAACATCTCATATTTTAATCCTCAAGGAAAAACGCATCTCACCTCTACGTAGAAAAGCTTCTGAAGATCAACTAGTCTGTGCTTTCTCCCTCCCTATTATTATAGTGCTAATTTTTCTTTTCCTAGGTACCCATTAATCTCTAATATCTGAAGTGCTCTACGCATCACAAAATGGCATTAATTTTAAGAGCTGCAAGGTTGKTTTTTTTTATTCAAAGTTAGCTTTGACGTACACAGTGCAAAATTGTGATATAGGGGTATGGAAAGAGTTCCACCAAGGGAAACAACAGCATTTAAAGTTTCCTGTGTGCATTTAGATGGTTGATTTTGGATTCTTGGTTGATTTTCCAGATTTGGCATAAACCAAGAATTTCCCCCCCCCGCCCCAAACTGATGTACTGAACCATGAGGAAGAGAGGAGTGTGTGGTTTCCTTTCAATTGCCTCCTGTTATTATCAAGCTATTCAGGAACAGATAAGCTTCCCAGACCAGTTATGAGCATGAATTATCTCATTTTAAAGAAATACAACAGCTATGAGAAAGTAACAAATCTGTGATTATAACTACCCAACATGATATTGTCATGGGTTCACAATTCACTGAACTTCTACCTGAAAAGCATTAATTCTGTATGCAATCCTTCCTGGTTAAGTGTCAAATATAGCCTCCTACCTGCATTTTCAACCACAGTTAGCAAACTGACTAATTTCTGAAGAACTGTTAAAAAAATAGCCTTAATGTTATGCTTACTAGTCTTCAACATGGCTGCTCTAASTATACTGAGAAGAATGAAAACTGTTATTTGAGTCTCTTATGGGGTATGGTAGATGGTATTGGAAGGGCAAGTATGAAAAGAAAACCATACCATTGTTTCTTTAATGGATTCCTTTTCTTTACAACATACAGAAGTTTCTAAGCTTGCGTTATTGATGTGCCATTATCTTTTATGCATAACAACACCAGAAAAGATTTGCAGTAATTTTCAACGTAAAACAAGAAAATTGAAACTGGGGCACTGGCTGGTTTAGTGCATTTTTGAAAGTTAAGCCTTTAAAGAAGCTGGTAGGGGAAAAAAGCTTGTTCACTACAGCTCCTCAAGTCAAGCAGAAAATTCTAATCTGAAGAAAAATAGCTTTTAAAGGAAGCACAGACTTGCAGCATTTTTCTTACGATTACCTAAAGGTTTTGCCTCTCACAGCAGTTCAACACCATTGAACGGTAAGTGTAGGCTTGGTGAAGAATGAAATCATTTACATAAATCAAAAATTGATTTCTTATTCCAAGATCCGAGTGCCTAAAGTTCCAGAAAAAAAAAMCAGAAAAATTCAATTGTTTTTTAAACACCCTCCGCCCCCCTTTATTTTAGTCTTTTGTTACTCGATCTTACACTGGTGAGCTGATTTCAGCAATAAAAATCCCTATTTTCACTGGAGGCAGAATTCCAATGCTATTCCTGAGTAGCAGAGAGAAGGCACAGGAGACAGCATTTCTAAAAGCAGTGGATCCGTGAGTCCCCCAAATTGTTAGGATAGGTTAAAGAAGTCTAAAACATCAGTATTCAAACTTAAAGCCCTGAAGAAGTGCCTATTTACCACGGAAGTGTTTCCTTCCCCTCAGTGGGATGTACTGTTTGCTCAGCACTTCCAAGGATGGCCCTGCATTTCCAATAGCCTAAGCATATGTACACCCATGGTCTTCACTCCAGACCCTCTCTTGTGATTAATCATGAAGTTGTCAGATGAGACCAAAGTCTTATCAGTTTTCTCGCCATGACAATGGCAGAGTCCAGAGAACAGCTTAAAGGAAGTAATGAATTCACAAGGTATTAATGTGGAGAGATGAGGGATTATACTTTCCACAGACTAAGCCACCACCTTTTGAATAAGATTTTTCTATACAATGTGTTTGTTTCAGAGAATGACGAATACTACAGCATCTTGCATAGTTATGATCTAACTTTACACCATCTGCAGTAGTCCTAGGGCACTCAATCCCTGTAAATTCTGCAACTTCCATATAAATACTTCTACCTCACTTTTAAGTCTTTGTGTCAAAACAATAATAACCAGTATAACTCAAGATTGTTGTTTCCTTGACTTGGCCCTCCTACAATAAGCAGCCCACTTCCTTAGCCTTTATCTCCTTCCACTGTTTGTGTAACAGTCATGTCTTTCCTTAGTTATCGCCCCTCTAAACCATAATAATCTGCCTTGATAAGTCTTTCCAGCCTTCCTGATGATTCCCATGGCTTTTCTCCAAATTCCATTCAGGTTATTCAGAGTTTTCAGGGTAAAAATTGTTTTCCTGGAGGTTCATTTGCAATGTTATTTAAAGTAGTTTAGGGAAAGTTCTCAATTGTTTCTTGGATAGGCAATAAGTCTTTCACATTCCACATTTTGGGGAAAAAGTCTATCAAAAATATTCACCTTAAAATACTTAAGAGTGAACATTGGTGAGACATACTGAAAGAGCACTGAATTAGGAAGAGGTTGTACCAGTCAGCTGTTGATGCAGTATTAGCCTCTTGTCCACTCCAAGGCTAGTCCAAAGCCACCTAAAGACAATGGAAACAAATCTGCTAACCCTATTAAAATTTTTTGGCTGACTTCATTGAGCTGAACTCTAGGCAACAGTTGTGTTTGAAAACTATTATGACAAAATTAAAGCTCCTTTGTAATTTATTAATGAAGCTACATGCCCRGTTATTGCAATGTTTAGTGTTTAAGCATTGACTTGACTACATGGGAATTTCTGAAACGGGTTCTAAGAATGGATGGAGAAAAGCCATTTCACAAAAAGGCAGAAAAACATCTTGAAACATGGGAAAGGGAAGGTGTTGTGGAACCTTTAAGTAGAACTTTCCCCACCCCAAAAAAAATCAGAAATGCTGTGCATGTCTACTGCAAATCCCTTACAGATGTGGGGGTAGACTTAGCACCCTTGCACCCTGCAGCCACCAGGGCAGGGGCACCTCAGTCCCTTTGGACAGCTGGAGGCTGGGCTGCCAGCTGTTAAATCCAGCAAAGGTCTTTTGCTGAAGGTCTTTGGCCTGCGAAGGTTAAAGAAAAAGCCTTTCAGTAGACTCTGAGATCAGTCAGAAATAGAAGAGGAATGGACTGGATGGGCTCAAATATCTACTGGAAAAACACACCCAGTGTCTGCTGTTGACAAGTTCCCAGCTGCAGCTGGAGTTACGAYGACTCCACATACACACACAGTATGTCTAGCAGCACATTGCAGAGATGCTTCAGTTGCAGTGAGAAGCATTAATTGCTCTGAGACTATGTTCATCTACTGCTTTCATTGTGAATCCAGCAGCATAGTGCCTGCAGCTGCAACAYCCGCAACCAAAATTAAATACCTGTTAAAATATTCTGCTTAACTGATGATTGTCATTTACTCAAGGTAAGTAACAAAGGTGGTGTGTCTTTAAGATATCCCATGCTCATATAAATAAGTTTGTTTTCCTTAAGTGTTGAAAACCCATCATCAAAAGAACAGGGAAAGGATGTTGGTATCTATGTAGGTGCTGAGAGTAGACAGAAGAAACAGCCCTTGTATAGGTGTTTACTTGTGGTAGTAAATTGTGCCATTTCTTACTAGGTTAAGTCACACCACATTGTTATTTTGCTTATTTCCTCACAGCAGCCTATGCCAGAAAATTGAAAGAAAGCAGAAATCATGGTTCTTCATTACAGAACAAACAGATGAAAAAGCAGCTAAATTAAATTCATCATAGTGTTAATAATCCATATGTAACTGCGAAACAAATGTCTAGTTCCTGGGTCCAGTTTGCCATGAGGAATTTCAGACAGATCATCTCCAATATGTTTGCATTTGTTTTGCTGAACCTGACTATCCCCCACCCCCTTACATTTCCCTAAGTACCTGAGGAAAAGCAGTAAGAATATTTCTTATGCCTGTTTACCACCGTAGCACAAATTCATGAGAAGATTTTGACTTTTGACAGCTAGAAAAAGCACAGTTTTCACTAGTTGTATGGGCAGGCAAAAATATCACAATTTAAAATGTGCTATTTAGAAGGAAGGGACAGCAGAATCCATACGGCATATCCCTGGACTGAACGATATGGTCAGTACTATGCAGAAGAAAGAGGGTTTATTCCATACCAGTAAATGGCTGCATTCCCTATTAATGAGAGTTTTAAGCATTAATTAGCCTACAGAGTTTCTGGGCAGGAATGAATTTCATCCCAAGTGAACGCATTAAAAAAGTAGGACACAAATGTCTTTGTAAAATGTCTATGAAATTTACTTCAGTAAACAAGAGGCAAGGGCCAGAAGGATCTAACTGGAGAGGCAAAGAAGCATGAAGAATGCRCAGTTACAACAAAAATGCACTCTCTTAAACAAATCCCAGAAAGAGGACCTTTCTGATCCTGGAAAGCATTAATTCCCAGTCCCTATTTTTAAACAGATAAAAACATATGTATTTGAGAGATTGCCAGCTGCTGGTTCAGCATTTGTTTCATATTGCTGTTGGCAGCAGCAACAGCAAGTAACACAGCAATGATAAGGCAGAGTAAATTCAGACACTCTCTCCCAATCTGCCATCTAAGAGCGTAATTGAACAACACAGGATGGAGAGGGGTCTGTGCACATTTCCATCACTTGCAGTCCCCCTAGATGTTTCTGAGCAACACCTTGTTTCCCTTTAAGCACAGTATTTGAAGGCATTAAACAGGTCGGGCTCAGGGTGCGATAAGGTGATCCAGCACCTTTTGATGAAAGTCTCTGTACTRCACTGCTCGTATCCCTGATTGCAGTAGGGCTGTACAAGCCCAGCCTTTTTTTTTTTACTCCAAAAAATACCAGCATATTCAACAAATAGAGGGACCCCCAATCAGCAGGACCATGCTACTAGGAGGATATACATATAGAGTGCATTTTCTGTTTTCCCCCAGGACCACAGCTGCCCTAGAGTAGCCCTCCCCACACTCTGCTCATATGCAGTTTTGTGTGAACATCAACAAGAAGTGCCCTTATCCCACTTTTAGACCAGGAGAATCCTGCAGATGTGGTAAATCCTAAAATGTCTTCTTGAAACATTTCTCAGGCCATCCTGCAACTCTGTTTTCTTCAGGTTTTCCTTCTGTTGCCATAGGATGGTAACCTCATAATGAAACATTTTTTTTTTTGCATCCTTTTGATCAACTGCGCTAAAGAATTGTTATTTTCAGGACAGAGTGCAGGATCACCACTGACATACCTTCCCACCTCGTTGRCTTAGATGGGTTGATAATTTGTACATTTAACGCCTGTCAACCATTTCCAGGTATTTTTTTTCCTCCCTAATTCTTCAATGCTTACTACACATTTAGCAAGGGAGGCTAGTAAATAATACCTCAGGCAGAGTTTTTAACTGTAATTCCTTAATTTGCTAACAGTCCACAGTTATCTGGACATACAAAAGGCATTATTTTCTATCCACCAATTAGCAAACCAGGAGTTCAAAAGCCTTTGCAACGGCATTAACACTGAGAATTCCTTAATCCATAAAAATTAATGGCGATTATGTTAAAGAGACTTAAATATTTAAATCCTTCGCCACGTTAGTCACTTTCTTTTATGTGCAGGTAACTCCAGCTGAAGTCCTCGGGAGCCCTGTGCGTGTGTGGCAGAACAAACTAATCTCCTCAAATGAGAAACGCGAGCTTTTTACCAGCTCTCCCCTCATGGCAGAAGGTGGCTGCTTTCTCTGCAGCTTTTGAGGTCTGACTCCCCCCCCCCCCCGAAGCTCTTACCGTATGACTTCAGCATAAAGGCTTAATTGGCTCCAACAGTCCTAAATGGAACCATTTATTATTGTTGTGGATGGTTGTCCCGGTTACAGATAACTACAGCATGCAATTAAATATAACTGACTTCACAGCACCGCCCGGCTGCCAGACAGAAGTTCTGAATTTTCAGTTTTGCTTGGATCTGAAATCTGGCTTCACCACCATCCTACGCCAGTCCCAGGACAATGCCAGCCCAAAGTAGCTGTGCTGCACGCAGATACTTTATACTGCTCTTTTAATGGCTACATAGTTTTCACACACAGCTATTAATTGGAGTTACATTAAAAGKTTTTGAACTAACTTTTTCCTCTTGGCGGCATAACTTTAAATAGACATATCCTCAGAAACAGAGGAGATTTTTAGAACAGAGCATAATTATCTTGAAGATAAAAAAGTTGCATTTCAAAGATTTGCTAGAGGGTATTTACTGAACCATACCTGCCAAAGAAAAAAGTTATAGAAGTGGGATTATTTCAGTCCCCCTTCATTTCTTTTCTTCCTGGCCCCTGAGTGCATCTCCCAAAATATTTGGTTTCTCTTGAAGCCACAGAAGCTCTTTGTGCATGCGACGAAGGGGCAGATTTAGAAAGGGGCACGAAGGGGCACCATTAGAAAGGCGAAGAACCACATTTACTCAGGCTGGTTCATGCCCAAATTCACAGCTTAATTTGGGATTTGGATTTTCTTTGAGCAGCTCAGATGCTACCAGCAGGAACTGCAGTCTCCAAAAGCTTCCACTGCTTCAGAGATGACGTTCCTATTTCCACACTGCATTTCGAGTGGGTTCTCCCCCCTTTGCACAAAGCCCTTTGGAGCCTGGGGATGCAGAGATACAGCCTTTTCCTCCTTGTACCCTTCTGAGGGGCAGAACCCACCAGCTGCACATCTGCAGCTGTGTCCAGGAGCTGGGCCACTTATAATGTGCAAATTACATATATATTTAATGATTTATACTTGTGTATATAATACATATCACGTGCATATGTTGCATGCAGACACACGKTTTTTTTTCCTCTTGCAGGGGTTTGCAGAAGCAAGACAAAGTGCATGTCAGGAAAGCAAGGCGCTGGCCCCCCGAGCCCCCGGGGAAGCCCACCCGGGCTTGCTCTGGCCCCTCGGTTGCCACTAGGGGTCAGCCGGAGCCCGGCAAATCCCCCCGCSCAGCCCGAGCCCTCCCGCGGCCCACCCCAGCCCAGGCAGGCAGGCAGGGAGGGGGGGTTCGGACCTCTCAGGCTCTTCTGATCCAAAATTAGCACCAGACCAGGCAGCTGTGAAAGGGAGACTTCAAAACAGTTTAAGTTGCTGCCTTCAAAGGAAAAAGTGTTGAAGAACCAGCAAAAAAAAAAAAAGAAGTGCAATAAGGTGCAGACCACAAGCGAACCCTTCTGTATGTCAGAGGGACTTCTGCTGCAGCTTTACRGCACAAATTCAGGTAGCTGCAGCTGCTGCTTGGGCAGCATTTAATCACAAACACACAGCACGTTTTCCGGCAGATTGAACTAATGCTTTCATAAAAGCCTGGGCTGAAGTCCTAAAGGCTTGAGACCTACTCTAAATAAATATTGACAGGTATTATTTCAGGACAGTTAGCAAATGCAAAAATCATCCCTGCTGAGGAAACTTGAATTGCACTCCCACGACAGTTTTACTACCTTGCAAGAATCCAGAGTAACTGATTGCTTTGTTAGTAGAGTCAATGATATGTTAGTGTTATATTTAAAACAATGTAAGAAAACAGATTTTAGCCTCTGACATACCATTAAAATGGACGTTACACAGTAATGTACAGTACAGCACACAAGTCTCATGGGAAAGTTCACAGAAACATCTTCAGAGCATTTTCATCAACCTAAGTTTTTTCTATTAACTTGATGCTTACAAATTGATGTTCCTTTGGTGAAAGTCTTGTGCAGAYTCTGGTATAATATAATTTTGGAGGTATTTTGTTCCTCTTATACAGTTCAATAAATTCTTACTAAATTTATTTTATATTCTCTTTTCCAACCTTTTGGCAAGGATTATCCTAGAAACTACCAAGTTATATGAAGAGYAGCATTGTTTCATATTGGATGTTGCTAGAATCCTTGCAGACAAGTTCATGCAGCATGCCGAGAACAACATTTAATTCTTGTGAAATAAGAAGTGATAGTGATATGTATCTGAGGTAGGAGAAGCTGAAGAGTCCTGACCTCTTTCTCAAAGAAGGAGAAAAAGAGARCAAAAACCAGTACCCCATCTGATGCATTTTGGTAAAGCCAACCTTCAGCCCCCGGAAGCCTCAAGCTGCCATTTGGTTTGCTTCTCAGAAAAATCACCAAGTCTCCTATTATAAATATTAGACAGCTTTCTGGCTTTTTCAGAATTAGTTTAATGACCAGAAAACAGCAGAAATGCTAACAAGGACTTTTCGTAGAGAGACTGGAATGGTTTGAACATCTGACTAGGGGTCACCTGCAGTTCTCAATTTCATGCCAAAAAAMCAAGGTTAAATTGTGAATGCTTCAAGAGAAACAAATCAAACATGTATGGAAGACCAATGATAAAAGCAGCCTTTTAGGTCTGGTGATCACAAACTATGTGAATAGTAACACACGGAGCAGAGCCTGGTTTCTGGAAAGCAAGTAGCTTATTAGCGGTGCCTGCCTTGCAATTATTAGTAAAGCAGTAAGCTACTTAGCTAAGTAAACCAAAAGTGAGAGACAGAGCAGCAGGGCATGATTCTCCATCTAATCAAGTGCTTTGCAGTCTCTGTCAGATGTGCAAAAGCAGAAGAGTTGGGACTGGGAATTGACAGAAGCTGGGGCTGCATTGATCACAAATTCAAAATTGAGCAGCCAAAGAATGGCCTTAAGTAAGGATGGTTCCAGTGGCATGGGAGCTCGGGCAAAATCTAATCAAGTGATCTAATGAGTTTTGTGGCAGATAGCTTGCCTGTGTGGCAAACACCCTTCTGTGCACACAAACACCACAAGTTAGCCAGTCACTCAAACCAAATGGACTGATTYTCTAGTCCCATGCTTGTAGAACTGGACTGAAACAAAGGATCTGGTAGGACAAGCCTCTTCCTCTGCCTTTTGTAAAGCAAAAGTGTCTATTGTAGTTCATTAATATCTGTGATATCTCTACAAGCTTGTATACACTAAGCATTTCATGAATAACAAGGTTTTGGCAGCTGACCAATCATCTGAATATTTCAAGGCTTGGCAATATTTCAGCACAGTCTCCATAGCAAAGGAGGTMATTTTCTCTCTGTTCCCTGAAGTGGTAGCTTACAGTTCAGTCAAATTCCTTCAACTGACCTTTCTGTGTATTTAAAATATTTATCTTTTAAATAACTTGTCCTTCTGTTCCAGTTTGTTGCAGCAGTTATAGGAGAAAACCTGAAACCTAGGATAAGGTTCTGGTTATAGCTCGTACCATTACTGAGCCCTCCCCTGGCAGACACTAGTTAGAAATGACCAATTAACAGTCCTCCAGTCTATGGAATAGGCCTAATTAACCAGACTGAAGTGTGCCTAGGAAACTAATGACGTTTTCCATTTGTACAGGAGAGGATGACCAGTCAGCCTAGCTTGGCACCAGTAGCCAAAAGACTCGAGGGGCTGTCAAAACCAAGATGACTACTTGAAGGGCAGAGTGGAAACACAATATTTAGTGAAAAAGACCTTCAAGATGAGAAATTGTCCCAATATAGTGCAGCATCTCACTTGGCAGGAGTAATCTAGCATTGCTTCACTCAGCATAAAGAGAACRGGTCGATTGAAATAAAACTGGAGCCACTGTTAGATTGCCACATAACAGCTTAGTCTAGTGGCTGTGGACATTGTGGTAATATATCGAAAAATAAGACCTAGCACTGACTGCAGCTAAATTTAGCATGAAGGTAACCTCTCACTTGCTAAAGGATCTCACATATTTCTCAGTGAGGCAAGACCAACAGCACAAAGCAGGTAACCTCACACCTTCATAAGCACCATCTCCTCCTGGAGACTGAAAGCCTTCCAGAGGCTAGTGGTCACAGCAGGGCTTCAATGCCTATTTAGATATCTGCCTTTGATATCTATCTAAGTGGCTGCATTGCAGGGCTTTCTTGGGCTCCAGCTGGATAGGCGCTCTGCAAACCCTTTTGAAGGGAAAGCTCACAGCCCATAGAGCTTGGATAAGATCAATCTGCGCTTTGTTTCARTGATGCTGAAATGACTGGGGATACAATTCAAACAATTCCCAGATGAGAGGCCTGGGGCTTCCAGAAGGACAACAATAGGGTCAAGAAGAGGAAGTATTGGGGGCAAACATATTTTGGCTGGGTGTGAGGACCCCTACTATGTGCGATTTTTTTTTTTTTTTTCCTTTAGATGCAAGTCCAGTTTGGCTAAACAGGATCAGGCTGCTTTCCACTTGAATGAACAAGCAGGTTTTTTTTGTAATAAGAAACAGTCCTTTGTAGTTTCTATGAAACTGTAGGACTGACCAAAATAATTTTGCTATTGTTAAAACTACTAAAATAGGATTTTTGAGTGTTTTTGCTGACTTATGAAATTTTTTTTTTTTACATAGTAATAAGAGAAACTGTCACTTAAGACTGGAAATTCCCACAGTTGCTAAACTGAAAAACAGAGCAAAACCTTTTCAATGTCATGCCTTGTGCAAAAATATTTAACAATTAACGGTCTCGAGTTTCTTGTGCATTTTTCTAAATATTGCAGTTGTTTTGTGAAGACCACTGTGAACACAGCTGTGCCAAACCAACAAACAGTTGAGGCCATTGTTGGTATTTTGGCAAAACTATCTTACAGAAAAGCATGAAAGCCAGCTGGGTTGGAAATTGCAGATTCAAACTTTAAAGCTTTGAGGAATGAGTATACAAAAATAAAAAGGCTTTATTCTGCCATATTTACCCGCGCCAGTAACAGCCCTTTGAGACCCACTCTCAGCGGGGGATATATCCAGGCTGCRGGGCAGATACACTCCAGGAGGAAGGGGAAAAAAACAGCCAATGCATGTTGAGGAGACAGCCCAAGAGCACTGGAATGCAGCCTGGAAATACATAAAAACTCTCAAGTTTTAGACATATCCATCAACCCCAATAAGTGCATTAATGAAGTACAGGGGTGCTCAACATATGACTAGTTCAACTAGTGACAAAAATCTGGCGTGGAATATATCGTGCCACCTTATGCTGCATTATACTCTGCAAATGGACCATTGGTTACAGTGGCTGTTCCCTGCAGCTTTATCTAGAGTCAAAATATCYTCTGTAGGTAAAGAGATCAAAACCATACCTACCAGCCACACAAGCATACAAACCCAGCCAAAACGCTCTATCTAAAGTGTACCTCCTGTATTAGCGCACAGCCCTATGTAATCAAGTTTGGAGTTCACAGCTGTTTAAAGCACCTTGAAGAGCAAGATTCAGAGCACACTGTATGCTGTGCAGAAGTAACCTCAGTGAGTGGCATGTTATGAGGAGTCCCACAGACTAGCTCACCAGCAGGTCTACAGGTGATGGGACAGAAACAGAATGGCACAGTGAGATCTGTAGCCTATGTAATGTCWTAACTGGAGATGATGCCATGGTAGCAAAGGTTGGCCTGCAAACTGTAGTTAGTTGGTTAGTATTTCTGTCACCAGCATCAATGGAGAACGGATTCCTGCCCCCCACTGGAAAGCAGTTACTTGCAATGAAATAAAGAGTTTAAAACATGTTTAATTTTGATAGGTATTATTTTCCTTCTAGAAGCATGCTACCGCATGTACTCGTGCTGACTAAAGATGCTGTTTGTTCCCACTGCAAGATTCATTGTGATATTTCTGATAGTTACCTCTTCCACACCTCAGCTGCCAACATGAACCACACAAACATGGCTCATCTGCTTCATTGCCCAGTCCGCCAGGGTGATGTGGGCTGCCACAGAAAGTCTGCAGYGATTTTGTGACAACAATGTGAGAGACCCACCACATGTAGAGCCAGTGGATTACAGGCATCGCTGACGGTACTTGTGGTTGGAGAGATTTTACAGTCTTGCTCATCATTACAGAAAATACAACTCACCAGCTAAACCTAATAAAAGCCAGTCCTCATAAGCAAAGCAATTTTGATGCCAACATTCAAAATGCTAGGGAGCATACACTTTTTTTTTTAAATGGTGGAGGCCAAGAAAACATGATACAATTTGTGTTTAGGGAAGCTGATGTTCTGCTGTGATATTTGATCTGACAAGAAACCATGGTTCCTTCCTGCAAGCTGGCCAAACACTAAACATGGGGAATGCCATGCACAGACAGTCTCAATTAAGCTATCTTTTCCGAGCTGTAAAACAGCACTAGGCACATAAACCAGCATAAAACATATTTGTTTCCTCTCCATCTGCACAAGCATATATAGTGATTCAGGCTTACCCAATTTACAAGACAAGAGGAAGAACAAACATGCATTTAATCTTTGTTTAGGACCACCTTGCTCTGTATTGGCTACTGGTGGATTTCAGTTCCTAAAACAGTTGGCAGTGCCAACTTGAGCATCGTGCCTTTAGAGGAACTTAAAGCTGGAGTTAATGAGTTCATTAATCATGGTCTGTACTATCCTAAATAGAGCACAGATACAGCAGAATTGCAACAAGGTGCTAAGCAATTAGCAAATACAAAAAAAAAATCAATCATATACCTACTGCTTTAGTTCCTAGTCAKGAAATTGGGTTAGGCAATGCATTTTTAGAGCTGAAATAATACCTCCTTATAACCTTTAAAAACTGACATTATCTTAGAGGCCAACAGATATAAATTAAGCAATAGTTTACTTAATTATAGCAGTTCATGACATGTTAAATTATTGTACAACACTTGGGTGATCTGATGAAGCTGATAGTGTCAATAGCCTTGACAATGGATTATATGCATGGAAAATCTCARACTGCTGCAAGACTGAGAAAAATTTAAGCTATTTCACCGACTGTCACAGCAAAAATCTTCTTACTTAATATTTCATGTTTTCTGCCCATTCCACATACAGATATTTCCATAAATACTTCCATGTTTATGGTCTGAAAATCCCACTGATTGTTGTTGACATTCAGGGACACAAGGCTATTGCCCAGCAAAACCGAGAAGTGTTGTATGAATCATGCCAGTTCATTCACACAGCTACACGTAGTTACAGCTGTCAAACCAGATTTAGCACACACAGGAAAGAAAGGAAAAGGAGTAGAAATGCAAGGAGAGGAGGAATAGCGGGTGCTCTGCGCAGGGAGGTGCATAGCACTGCCTAAATGTAGGRTCTTCGTCTAGTACTAAGTTTGAAATCTTCTCAGTTTGTGTAGGGGTTCTCTAATTCACCAGCCTCCAGCAGGCCATGCAGAGAACCTAAGTTTTGCTGGCTAAGCAGGGAGCACAGGAAAACTGAATTGGGAAACTAGACACATTAGTAGTCCCTTTGTGGCCAACTCCTTCTTCCACTGTACTATTTCATACTGACACGTAGTCATCAGAAAGCAAAGTGAAATCCATATGATAATTTTACAATCCAATGCAAGTTATATCTACAAATTTAGATCTGTATGTTGGGTTTTTCCCCTTAACTACAGTCTRCATGATTAGTACCACTCAACCATAAAATAATCATATTCAAATTTGGCCTTTGATCAGCAGCGTTTTTCCTTTCGATGAGAAAAGTTCAGTCTGGGTTTGGCTGGTGCTTTTGAGATAAACAGAAAATTACCCTGCAATCTTTCTGGCAAGTCTGTGAGGCACCAAGCCAATATTCAGCTAAAATTAAATTTAGAATTAAAATATGGTTGCTTCACCATTTATCCTCCTCTGGATTTTACGCAGTAGAACTGGGATTCCAAATCTCATATTTCACAATAAGGAACACCCTTGTAAGTGTTTCCAGGAATCTCATCCTCGAAAATAGACTACTTTGGCTGCACCTATTATAATGTGAACCTGAGCCTGAGGACTACCCCAGTGTGGGCATCCCATCTGCTYTACATCCACAGCATAGGTCCCTTGGGTATCTCTTGCCTGGCCTAAATACAGCTACAGTGGACACTACCTGGGACAAGCCCAGGTATCTCATTTATTCCATGAGCCTTCTGACATCCCTGATGCCTCTTTAAAGCACTTGTCTCTGCTTTGGTACATGTGTAGCATGCAAAACTATGTGGCCTTCTGTGAAGAGCAATGCATGACCTGCCCATTTATCCACAAGTGATCTTTGGAAAAAAAAAAAAAAAAAAAAGAAAGAAAAAAGAGATCCTGGGCCAGAAATCAGTCTTCAGGACTTTCACAAATCTCCTGTCTGCCTATACATGATGGCACAGGATGCATAAGTAGCAGCCACCCTTCATGCTAAGACTACCTAGGAGCCTTCACAGGACAGGACACATTCCCTTCCTACACTCTGGGGCCATGAGATACATGTGGAGACCACAGAAGGCATCATATCAACCTGACTTCAGAGGGAAATGCCTAAATGGTTTCTCCTTTGGAAGGAACTTGCCAGCCTGGGGCACCCCCAGTGCTTAGTAATATTCAGAAGGAAAACAGATGCTCCCAGAAGGAAGCCCCACACTGTAGAGGCTTCCATGTAACACGGGCAAGAGGGAGCACAAAAGCTGCAGTCCTTCCCCAGAGCACTGAGTCAAGAGACAAAACACATGTGACAGACCTTATTTGACAGATCCTCTGCTCTCCTCAGGCAGACAAGTGCCAGAGAAAGTGTAGACCTTTATACTCAGTCCTCAAACAAAAGCAGTAGCAGAACTGCTAACAAAAGTTACTGCAAAGCTGCCTTTGAACTGGTGCTCTCAGTCTTTCCTCTTTGTAGTATTAGAGAATGTGCATGTCTATCACAGAAGTCATGTGAGCCCTCCATCAACTGTTTTTATGACTAATCATGCTAACTAATTGCAGAATATTATACACTGATTGTCTTCCTGTTTATGGCAGGATTAGCACTCTATCCCCTTAGGCAATAATCCAGGGCTCAAAGCTTCTCTCAAAGACCCTTTTGAATGCAGCCAGCTTCAGATTAGGAAATTCGAGGTGATCTACAGTAGGATCTAAATGACAGTCTACTGAGACTCTCAAATCTTATGAAATACTGACCTTGGCCAAAGATGAGACAGGAATATTCCATTTTAAAAATTGGCACAAGCTACTTGGACACAGTAGGGTACAACTTCTATAACTAACCTGAAAAACAGATTATCTGAAGGCACCTGGACAAAAGCTGTTAAGAAACTGAGGGAAGGTTTTTGCTGAAAATAACTTACCCAAACTAAGATGATTTGGCACTGAATGAGGAATTAATTAGCCCAGAAAGAGCAAAAGCACAAGTCCAAGATGCAGAAAGAGACAGCATCTGAGCAATATCTGTATCTTAAGACAGCTGACAGAGATAAACTGAAAGCAATTGTGACATACAGCTGACAAACTCAGGCAGATGTCTTCAAGACCAGATAAAAACATCTAGACTACAGTCTACATGAAAACTAGTATGTCTCTTACTAGATCATAAAGAGAAAAAGGATACATCTGTCTGGGGAAAAAAAAMCCCACACATCTATAGTGCAGTGACCAGATTCCTTCCTTTTGACTAATTTACCTAATCTGGATGGGAGAAAAAAAATATATCTTAATTTTACAATTGAGCCTGTAGTGTGGACATGCTAGAGAAAGCCACTTATTCATTTAGTTTAGCGTAGAATTGATCAGAAAATAAACACAAAGCTTAGTGAAAGGCACTTGCCACAAAATGCAGAACATTAATGACTTTCACAGAAATATGCAGCAATTCAAAAATCAGACAGTCAGGATATACATATATGGCTAAAAGACAAGTCCCAATGCAGTCTTATGAATTATGTATTGCTCTACATATTATAAAATAACAGTTTGAGAAACATGAGCCCTCTCACATTCTTCTTCCACATATGACACCTGAAACAAATCAAGTCACTTTTGAACACACATGTCTAGTAACAACATGCATCAAAGCAGCCAAGAGTGGAACAGATGATTTGGCTGCCCAGTATTCCCAGCTGTTCAATGACAGCGAGCAAGTCATCACTAACATTGCATATTTTGGCAAGGATACCAAAATAGTGAACCTTTTTTCTTTGATAAACAGCATCAGCATTCCCCTTAGATATATATAAAATTGTTGTAACATGACGTGGCAATGATATCTGCCTTCTATCAATCACTAAATTTTGCAGAGCACCTTTTATTAAAAAAAAATCCTCCCTGCCCCATTGGAGAGGTGGTCTGAAAAGGGCAGGATGGAGAATACACACACTGGATTCATGACCACTTCTCACCAAAGACAATCTCGGCAACCCTGGCCTCAGTCATTCATTTCTCCTGAGTCTGGCAGCAGAGGATTCATGACATTCAATTTAGGTGCTTGTAGCAGACAGCCTCAGTGTGTCCCTCCATTCCCTTTCATTTTATATAGTTAAGACAGGCCAAATTCTCCATTCTCATCCTGAGACTAACCATATGCGCTGAAGAATAGCAAATTTTTTTCTTGCAAACCCATTTCAAAAGTTTCCCTTCCCAGGCTAGGGGAGGAAAGAGGAGTCAAGCAATTATAATTCTTTAAGGAGAAGCTGTTGAAATCCCCTCGGCTCCAGGCACTTTCCTTACAGCAAGGACATGCCAGCATAGAGGAAGTCAGCAGAAACTCTGCCCTTGCATTCCTCCTACAAAATTACTTTTTTTTGAGTGCCTGGTGGCAATTAGCATCAAATGCCTAGTTTAAGAACCACCATGACAGAGACAAACACTGGTTTGTCCTTCTATCTACCAAYTTAACTGTCTTCTACTAGCACAGTACTTGAATTCACTATGGTGGTCAATGAACTTCTAGCATGAATAGCGACATTTCTACTCTTAGTACCTCTGAAAATGGGTAAATTACCTTTAGAAAGGGGAATAGAGTGGATAAATGACTACCAGAATGACATAAAAAGTCTACAGGGAGAAGTTGAGTCCAGAGTCCCAATCTAACACCTTAAGCCTCAGACAGGCTTTCCCCTTTGTATACTGAAGGCACTCCATATGCAGAAGGATGGCATTTGTCCTTCTGTATTGCATTTTATCAGCTGCTTAATATATTTATGTTAAGATGGAAAAGAAGGAGCTTCTAGTTTATTAGTTCCTATTTTTACAGTGCTGTATCTTCAGCTGAATACAAATTAATTTTTTAGTCTCCTTAGTTTTTATGGCCATTTGGCAACTCTTGGGATAAAGTCATTTCCATCAGTCCCTCCCTCCCTTCTCCCACCCTTTCCTCTCAGGTATTTATTAGAGCATCAATCACAGCRGTATCTAGGCACAAACTGCCACCTGACTAATGGTCTGTGGCTTTCAGATACCATAGCAACTTAACAACACACATCAGCATATACCTCTGTCACTGCAGTGATGCAGTGTTTTTAAAATATGGCACCCATGCTACCAACACATGCTGCTTTTTGCACAAGGTCCAGACAATCTGCTCCAGACCTTGCGATCCCTGTGCCCGAGACTGTCTCAGAGTAAAGCCATYTCTGCACAAAGTACAAACAAATAAGTTACTGAAGCAAGCGGTTTTCCTAGAGAGGGGAGGAAACCTCGCCCACTCTAATTTCATCAAGGGTGCTAACGGGAGCAAGAATTACCCTCATCTTGCCCCTTTGAAAGTGAGAAGGGGTAGCCAGCACACATAGCAGGTGTGAGGTGCCTGGATCAGCAGCATCTGCATTTAATTGAGCTGTGCATCCTCCTCCCACCAAGCAAGGGTGCACCCAGGCCACCGGGGTGGCTCAGGACACCTTGATGCTCTCCAACCACAATCTGACTCATTCAATAATGCAAAGACAAAACTCTGCTGGTGTGCTTATCTAAATGCTCGCTGCCTTTCAGAGACTGCACGCACTCATTTCCCCCCCTTCTCCACCTTCCTAGCCAGGCGGTTATTTGGTATTCAGTCCCTTTGTCTCCTTGCCCAAGTCGACTCACGTAATTGATAGCGGAGCAATTTCCAACTTAAACTCCATCCATTAACATACAAAAAGCAGAAGACATTTGGAGTGCTTCGCTGCTGGAGGGAAGGAAACATTACTTCCAGGAAGGACTTAACAAGAATGGAAGAAAGTGAATGGCTTTGAACTGAATTAAGGCATTTATGTCTTGATTTTTTTCCTCCTTTTATAGCAGGACTCTAACCACTCCCCTGAAAAATAAAACATGGACATCCCTTACAGAAGACCTAAAAAACCCCCCGAGTTTTGTTATTTATTTCAGACTTCAGCTCGATGCAGATATATGTGCGCTGAAATACCGAAGCATGGTAATCACAGTATAATCAGTATTCTCATCTGCATTAAAAGCTGATCTTGCATTCATAAGATCAAASCCAATGCTTAGCCCGTGAGTTTATTCAGTGCTATAATATATTCCATTTCTCTTGATCCATCTGTCAGCACATTTCTGCTATGTAGAGTACGGTTGGCTATACAAGGCTCTAAACAGAGGGGCTGGATTTCTTCTTGATCCTCATGGGGAATCATATGAAACAAAGTTTGCTTTACTATTGAGCTTTTCTTTCCACCTGTCTTAGCAGAAGGTCTCCATATGATGTACAAGTACCTGCAGCTTAGCAGGTGCTCTTTGATTCTTACTAAGTTGTTTGTTTCAGTGACTTCTTATATTCGCAACCCATAAATTGGGCACTATAGTGTACTACCTTCTCTTTGTCCTTTTGAAATATACCCCTTCCGGTTATGAGTATCCTCTTAAGATCGGTTTATTACTACTGTCAATCACTCCCCATTCTCTGTTTCTCCATCAGATTTTTTTTTTTATTTGAAGTCATAATAGTTTCATGTCTTTTGAGCCTCATTATGCTTTTGTCAGGTCAGGGATACATGGCAGATGGCCACCTCTTTTCACGCAAGAAATCTTTGAACTGTTATGAATTACAGACAGTAAGAAACATTCTGCAGTTTCAGCATCTCCTTGTCCCCCCTCTCCCCTCCCTTTTGCAGGCATGTAATTGCAGAGCCAAGGCCTTTCACTGAGCTGTAGCTTTCCTTTGAGAAGCTCATACRCTGCTGCACAGAAGACAGGATATCGGTCAGGTTTGCTATCACCTCTGGCCAGCACACACATTCAGGTTTCCTACTCACAACACCACTTCCCGGGGAAACAATTGCAGCTTTCTAAAGGGGACTTACTAGCAGGAAAAACATAAATCGTTCCTCGATTCAAATGCTCACCAGAAACCTGTCAATCCTAAGATAACACCCAGATGTACTACCATTAGAGGTGAAATGGAATTTACCCCACCACTGTTTATTTACCTTGCAGGTCTGTAGTCCTGCAAATGCCACACTGCCAAGTGTAGCATTTACTCTGCTAAGAGAAAGCTGTAGTGGGAAGAGAGGGAAGAGGAACGGACACAGCTTGGAGTAAGCTGGTAAGGAAGCTTGCATCATGATTGCTTGGATTTGGAGTTTAGTCTGCTCAGTAGTGCTATTTACTTTAAAATTTTAAGTCAAGATGTCACCTGTGCAGTCTGCAAATGGAAAGAGACACTATAAAACTAGTTTGTTTTTTATCCCCCCCTCTCAAGRCTTCAGCCCTCATTGAAACAGTATGGCTAGCAGACTGCCTTTACAGTATTGTCTGAGGGCAGACAACATCTAGAAGCTGCCCTTCCATCTGGGCATGCAGGGTTTCCCTTCCTCTGCCCCCAAACTTCCAACTCTCCCCAAGCAAGTGCGGACACAGTTCGTTAGTGGTTGGCTGCAGCATGACCCAAGCTGGCTCACGGGGAGCCCTGTGCTATAACAACCTGGGCAAATAGAAGCCCTCCCTCCTCCACATCACCATCACATAGCAATGCACTTTATAGGGGTATCAGCATTTCCACCAGATAACCTKGTATACACATAGTTTTACAAGTGACATGCTTCAGAATTGACTGATAAAATTCCTTTCCATAACTGCAATTCAGGAATTCCATATCTATCCATCTTATTTATCAAGCTCATTCCACCCAGGCACATCAGTTAGGACGCTGCTTGAACTGAGATGTGTATAATACCAAGAGCAGCTGAAAGTAGGCTTCAAATGAAAACAAAGCCACAGCTTAACTGCGGAAGAACTACAGAGCAAGCAATCCTTCGATAGATTCCCCCATCTATAAAAATAATCTAGATTTACACAGAGAAGTGTTGAGCTATTTTCAAAATGCCTTGGAACTATCTTGAAGGGAATCAAGGTTTTTTATTTTTTTACTTTTTTATTTCAAGAAATTATTTTCAACTCTCTAAAGGAGACTTCCGTTATCACTCATAAGTCACTTTACACAGTTCAATTCATCTCAATCTTTTTCAAACCACAACAATTCTTGGATAAAGAAAACTTTAAGGAAACGAGCATTTACCAATTACTCCAGAAGGAGGAATATATTTATCAAGTAAACATAAATCCAAGCTGGCAGAGCGAAGCCTGAAGACTAATCACATTCACTGCAGCCTTAGATTAAAGGCTTTTCCCCCAAATTTACTGCTACTGCTTTTACTGCTATTTTTACTTTACTCAACCCTTCCTACAGATTATGCTACACTTCTCACCAACATTGAAATGTCCTCCCTAACCAAACTTGGAAAAGACCAGTATAGAGCCCCTCAGTTAGTAGTACTTGTCTTTCAGGAAGGTTAGAACCAAAAAGATAAAAAGTTGTCATGCGACCAAACTCACGTGCTCTATCTTCCATCCAACAGCCAAGGAGCCTCCTCTCTGAGGTGCCGAAACATCTTCCCAGGCCAGCAGGCTAACCTGCACCCCCTGCAAAGTCCCCCAGATATCCCCTCTGCTGCTCCTTATGACCTCACTCCTGCATTATCACATCATTGTAATCAGCTGAGGTCATCATGTGACTCAACAGTGTGAGCCAATGAGGAAACGGACTCACCTTGAAGTGTGGGCCTGGGAGCAGTGCCTCCTCTTCCCAGCTGCTCAGGACAAGGAGAAATAAAGTGCATGATCTTTGCAATAAATGCATTGAGGACTATTTTCCATGGAGCTACTTTCTTTTGCCCCTGTGACTCCAATGCTTGGTTGGTCTGGGGTATCCGCTCAGTAATGATAGATGGTGATGTTATTCCTGGTCTCAAGTGCTCAGTTCCTGTTGATACTGCCTTTCATCTTTTTCTTGTGTCAACATCACGCTGGATGCTTATAATCATCCAGCAAGTCAATTAATACACCCAAACACACAGGATGTGTCGGTCACTTTAAACTGTTGAGTTTCTGAAATCTGTTTGAACTAGCCAATCTCAAACCATTCTCTTACAGGGTAATTGATGACTCTTACTATTGTTATATTTTATTTTTTTATTTTGTTAAATATAAATCAATATTAAATATAACAGAAATTAAATATAACAGATAATATAAGCATACATTTTAAGACAATATTATAGAATCTATATTTCTACAGGGTTTTATAGCTTTCTATTTTCTTCATTCAGGTGATTTATCTTGAAATCCTGCTTTGATTTTTTTTTTTTCCCAAAATAGTCCTGGTATTTTTTCTAGTATTGATATAATTAAATTGAGTTTTCCTGTCCAGCTGTTTTCACTGACCTGTGCCCTTGCTTTCTCAGTTCTTCTGTCTAAAATCCCAAACCTGTTATAATTTAATTCAATTTAATTTAGTCTGAACAACACATGATGGCTTGATCCAAAGTTACTTCCGATGGTGACAACTCAGTTGTTTTTCACTGACCTCATTCAATTCCCTACCCAGACTAGATAATCATGTATGATTAGGTATCACCTATGTGATTACAGCTTTCATAAATACTCTGTCCTGCAAGAGGCTGTTCTCTGACAGTCCCACCATCTTAATAAAAAATTCTGCTGATGGTGTACAATGAAAATGGAAATGAATTTCAGCCTTTTTACTAGTTCATTCTACCACTCCACSAGGAGTGGCAGGAAAATTTTTTGTTTCATTGCTAACATGCATGCATATATCTTTTACCGTATGAAACAAATAGTCTAATAAGCATACCACCAACCTTTCAGGAAAGATTTCTATAATATATTTCAGCTCCACATTGTTTCTGCATTTGCATGTCCATGTGTTTGAGGGAATTAATGTGAATACTTGTCCTACAGATTTGAGTCTTGTGGTGGAGCGACTTCGAGGTCTAAGAAAATGCAGTCTGGGATTGTGAATTCTCTATATAGTCTAATACCTGAAGTTACACCAAATTAGACTTCTCTTTTTAACATCATCACTTAATTTCACAAAGCATATAAGAACATTACCAGTCTTTGGAGCTCTACCTCTGACAGCTTTAGACCATATCTGCCAATGGGCACATAATCTAATAGGATCTGGGAGCAAGACAAAAAATAGATAGATGTTGTCTTTACATGAAGTTTATTTCCACAGGAAAAGAAACAAACCAAACAAAGCTGTATTGGGTAGAATATTTTAATATAATGTGCTTTTATGAGGTCCCTTTGGAATCTAGTCTGTATTACAATCACAGTGAGATGGATCAACATACAGCATCTCGTCTCTTATAGTTATTAAAAATCAGGGGTGAAAGAAAAGGCAAGTACAGAGGATGGCTAATGGGGGCTTTGTGTGGTGGTGAGATAGGGATTTGTGTTAGAGTAACTGTGGTTTCTACTTGTAATTTTATTTGTGCTGTTCACTTAGAAAATACTCATTGAGTACTCCCTTATGGCTTTTCTGTACGGTTTGCGTTTCCCACTCTCTCAGCATCCAGCTGCTAGACATATGTGGTAACTAATGCAAAGGCTGTTAAAATGTACTTTGCATGCATGAAGGCGGAATTATGCCACTTAAACTTGTTTTCAGCTAGGCTCTAAATTTGTACGTGCATGCGAGTGACCGTGTGAAGGGCTGCGTATTCTCAGACCAACACACCGCCCTACTCACTGGTTTTTATTCACATCTGTAATGTTGCAAAGAATTCTGAATATACGCACCACTGTTCAATATTTAGGACATCAATGAAGGGTAATGGTATGCACTGTCATAAGTTGGTAAGAACGTACAGGTATAAACAAACCCAGTTGATTTATCCTCCAAGTGAGACAACAGCATGTGGATAATGAAGCCTGTGTACTTAGGCATCAGAACGAGGAAATGGAGGAAAAAAAAGCAAAACAAGTAATCAAGTATCTGTTTAATGAACTACCAAACCCAAAACCAACCTTCACTCTAGCATTATATCTTTTTGCTCCAGAACAGTATAATGCAACTTTTCTTTCAAGTAATGGACCTACTCCCGGTCTTTTTTTCTTCCCCTACAGCTAAGAAGATTTCATTCAATGTTCAAACGATTTAATACTGTTTTGGACAGAGACATTATACTAAGAAGGAATCTTCAAGCCTTGTCTTCCTTATGGGAAAAATTGTATGTTTCACTCTCTACATTACCCAACCTGAAGAAATTTATATGATATCAATCAAAATGAAAGCAAGGTAGTTCATAATTTGAACATGTTAACAAGCCAAGGTGACATCCTTCCTTATGAAAAGCTGAAGAGGCTCTGAGGTGGGCACGAATATAAATGAAGCCTTAATAAACTCATTTAAACACAAGTTTCACATTCTCAAGGGTTTGCTGTCTTGGTTTGGAAAATCACCGGGCATTTCAGCATCACAGGACTCTCAGGAATGCTTGAAGATATCTGAAAGGTAACTTATATTTCCAGCAGCAAAATTGAAGAGAAATGTCATGGGACTGTTCTGTTGTTGCAATAGTTTCATTTCCGTTTTGCTGGAGAAGAGCTATAGAGCAGACTTGGCTAGAGTTTGGTGGTGCTACTTTCTGAGTTAGCTGAATTTCCAGCTGGGTGTTGTTGCTGCTATTTCAATCATTTTAGATTCAAAGACAAGCTGGAGTCCACTACAGGTATTCAAATTCTTAGATGTCTAATACGAAGTAGAACAAAACTAGCAATGTTTTTAACACTGGAAAGGCTGGTGAATGCCACAAAAGGTTTTCATAATTTTTTTTTGCTTTTTATTTTATTAGAAATGTCTTTCTTTTTTTGGAATAGATGTTTTCAATTTTTTGGCAATTTAGAAAAGGAGCTTTTCCTTTAAAACCAAAGAAAAGGCTCTATCTTGGCTGTCCACGGGGTCAGCAGCAAGGGAAGACAAGAAATCTCACCACACCCTCCTGAACTAAGGGGCTGTGCATGTTGTTAGGAAAAGCGAGTTGTGGAGAGAGCTTTCTCCACCAAAATTCACAGTAATGCCAGCGAGAGCTGAGGCAAGCAGAGCTGACAGCTAAGCAGCTGGAAGCAGGATATCGGGATGAATTCTCCGAGCCTGGGAGATAAAAAGACAGCTGCTCCAGCCCTGTGCAAGCTGCGAAGCAATCCCTTCGCTCAGCCCACTTTCTCACTTCCCAAATCCTGGGAATGACGGAGGGGGGATGAAGAATGAGGGGCAAAAGGGGGTCTTGGGGGAGGAAGGGTATTAGCGAGGGAACAAGAACATCTGTTGCTTGTACCCAGGGTCTTTCATACACGCAGACTGTGGAAATTGGTGTGCATCTGGGGTGGGTGTGGGAGGGCAGAGGAAGTACATGAAAGGAGGCGCGTAGCGGCAGCCTTCCAGCACAACAGGCTATTTGCTGCCGTTGTTGCCAGAGGGTGCGTGGGATTAGCTCGATGATAACCCAGCAGTGCTTCTGGGTGCAATTCTGCTTGGGGGAGCAGTAGCCCCGGCTCCCGCAGACAGAACAGGCATTGCATTGCTCTCTCTCAATTAACCAATTTGTTTCCTTTCATGTTGGGTCAATGAGTTACAGTGTATTATGGCTTTAGTAGACACAAACTAATTAAGGGTGAATGAACTAGCAAACATTCACTTAAGTTTGGATTCCTCATTCGAGCGCTGGGATAGCTTTGGTATCATGTATGCGGGGCCTCATTCCAGGAGCATTGAACCTTTCCCCAGTCAAGGAATGTCATGAACAGCATCTGCGTACTGTATGTCACTCCTCACTAATGAAGAGTGCCTATGCCTGTGTTCTTCGTCCAAAGCGGCAACACATTCATAACTATCAACAGAGCAAGAATGCCCACAAAATGTTCTTAATGGGAAAATAAACAGGCGACACCAGGGCTTTTGTTGGTGACTCCAACTCCAGGCACTCCAGTCAAACGTTATCTTTAATATCGCAGTTCAAATCTTTATATCTGATGTTAGCATTTATTTTTGAACAAGCTGCCAAGYCTTCCCACAAGTTCTGATCTTGCTCACTTCTGACAGTGAGAGACACCTCTAGAGGCAACACAAGGCATTTGCAGTTCAACATCTTTTTATCAAGGGACATCTGCTTGTCAAATACAAGACTCCATGAGGGAATATGTCAACCTGGGCRGGGTGCGTGTGTCCATTTTGGCAGCTGTGCCACAGAAGATATAAATCCCAACATGATTCAAAACACCTACAGAATACAGCTAGATAACTACCTTGCTTGCTTAGGTCATGTTCTAGAGTGTTTTTTTATAGTTACTTGTATAGTCTTTTTCATAGGAAGAAGTTGCCACATTCCCACGTTGTCATTGACCAGTAAGTGTTGTGCAACCATGGTGTGCAAGGTAATTGAGAGTGGTTTCATCAAGAAAAATATCACACACTTGTGTGTTGGACCTGCATTACTATGAACGGTTTCATCTTGGTAGGAAAGGCATACAGCATTGGTTCATGAAGTTTACTTACTTGGCTTTGAATAAATACAGTCTAAACAGGCCAAGCATGTGGCTGGCTCAAGAAGATATAACAGTCTCCATAGAAGAAAGGCCCTATGTGATTGTTATTTTCAGGTTTTATAGCAGCAACACTTTGTAAGGCATTTAGCAGGCAGATAATATCCAGCAGTTTCAGTCTCAGTTTAGCAAGCTATCTGAGCATCTTGTACTTAAAAAAACATGGATATTGACCGTGTTAAGAGTGGTTTTTCGTAAAATGTGGTGTGTGATTACATAGGCCCTGAGGAATTGGGCTGTACCTTGCAGGGCACAGGCTGAGAGACACTATAGTCCTAGGAGTGCAAACTGGTGAGAGGGTATGATGTGTCCATGTGTCCACATCATTGGCTTTATCTTACTACCATATAGCAGCAGAAACGGTGAACAACTTACAGTCAGGCAGGCTACAAAACCTTACTGCCTTCGCAGCAAAAAGATAAAGGACTTTCTAAGAAAACTTCCATATTCCCGTGGCCAGCCTGTCTTCTCACTATTGATGGTGCCACTTCACCCCCAAAGCAGAATGGACACATCTGGTGCATGCCTGTGGCTGTCAAGGGCCAGTCATGTTCTGGTAGGAACCTGCATGGGCTCGTGCTAAGAGTATGTAGATCTCATTAAGTTTTCTTCCCCCAGTTTTCCCCCAAACTTGTTTAAAGTCCCTTGTGGGGTAAAGTAGCTTTGCCTCTAAATAGTGTGGGTAGGAGGGAAAATTGGGGCTGCAATTCTGCCAATTGGACAACATAACATTARACCTATCCCTAAGACTCAGTCCTAATATGTTGAAGGTAAATGCTCAAGTGCGCTCCCCAACTCCAGGATTAGAAGACACTATTTTTAAATCTTTTTTTTGCTTAGGGGATCCCAAAATTTTCCAGGAGCAACTACCCTGAAGTCAATGTCTTGTGCAATATGGGTAATGGTTATGAGATTCCAGGAGGCTATGGAATTTGGCTTTTTTCTGCTTCTTATTTCCTGTTTCTGGAGTTATAGCTTATTTCTGTCAAGAACATAGCCACAGTCCCATTATCACAAAATGGGAATACAATTGTTTAACAGATCCCTAGTTTTTGCAGTGTGTAAAGTTAACAGTAATTTTTTATACCGCCTCTGCCACATAACACAGATGTTGTTGCTTTCAACATTGTCTTCGTTACTAGAGCACAGCTGAAGAATAATTTTAGTCCCCTATTTTACATAGTGTCTTTCATGTGCTATTGCTGCAGCCATCAGCCAGACAAGACATTTGACTAAGCAAACTGTCAGTGTATTTCACACAGCCACGGGAGACAAATAAAATCAGATTCCAAGCTCATGTATGAGATGCCTCCAGTTTGTTCAGTTTTATGCCAGACTTACTTTCCTCATTAGTTTCCCTTTTGTTATAGTTGGGAGATTTTTAAAAACATAACTTTTAATATGAATATACTGAAATCTTTCTCCAAAATAGAAATATTTCACACAAATGCCTCATGTTTTATGACATCCACAGATTCTTTTTGATTTGTTCTCTTGAAATGCCAGAATTCAATGTACCTCAGCAGCTTGCTTGTATTACCCGTGAGATGCAAATAAACGTATATATTGTAAATCTTCACCCTGCTTGTGTACACATATACACAGAAAATCATTGGAAAAATAACTAACTGTTAAGTTCTGATCTGGCATTTGGTGCAGTGTTGGATTTTCCTGAGTCCTGTCCTTAAGGAAAAGGGACTTTGCTGTGCTACATAAATATGAAGCAATGCACTTACAGTATAACTGGATCAGCAACTGAGGGCTGAATCTGTCCTTACGGCAGAGCAGTCTGCCCCCAGGAGATCAGCATCCYGACAGTAAAGACTTTCTCTACACCATGACCAAGAACACTTAGCTGAAAAGACGGGAAATCCAAAACACTCAAGACTTTCTGCCTGGGTGAAAATCAGCCATGAACCTGAATCTCTGGAAGTCACTTAACAGACTGTAATTTGTATGAGAAACGATCTATTTCAAGAGATTTCCTGCATTCAGTTCCCCAGCGGATAGTGCCAAGAGAAGGCACTTACAGCATTTCAGCATCTTGCCTTCTGTTTGAAACCAGAGAGTATGGGAATATGGAAATGGAAGCTAATTTTTTGACACATGATCTGAATGCTTCTGAAGCTTCAGAGCGATGCCTCTTTATACATTTGAGGAGAGGAGAAGGAAATCTATCTCTGGTTTAGGTCTTGTGCGCCAAAATGATCTAGGCACGAAATTGAGGAAGGACATACAAAGGGTTTTCCCTCCCATTCCAAGGGGCTGAAAGACTGGGAATGTGGCAGTTCACAGCTTATTGCTTCCTGGCACCCAAACTCACAAATGTGACAATAATGCTGTAAGGATAATCAGTCCAATTTATGTTCCAAGTGTGAAATGTCCAAATCCTGCACAACAGGGAGCCTTTCATCATTTCATCTGCGTGCAATGAATGCAGAGAATAATTAGCGAAATGAATGAAAAGGCTTTGGACTCGATTTTAATCCACCTCTACCCAATGGCAATAACACCCCAATTCATTAAGCRTCAGATGCACATTAGTGAAATACAGTGGCAACTTAATTCAGCTGGGAAGGGCATACCCCTAGGGAGAGCTGAAACAAGCAAGGCCATCATTTCTCCATAGGTGGTTAACTTTAATTAAACTTCTCAAAACACAAATTTGTACTCACCTTGAAAGAAAATGTGAGACAACAACTACTTAAAGTGCCTTCCAGTTGTATTTTAAGATGGTTTCCTCATCCTGAGCAAGTTGAAACGGTAGGAGCAGTAGAAATTTTGATGGAAGGGAGTTCAAGCTCTGGAACAATGTATTCAGGGGACCTCTGCAAGAGTCAGAACAGAATTTGTAATATCTTTAGGGAATATTGTTATTAAATCTCACAGTTTCATTTATTCCTCTGGATCGTTCTACTCTTGCCCTTGTCACTTCTGATCAAGAGCTCCTTCATGTGTTTGTTTTCTCATTTATTAAAGGCCAAGCAGTATTCTGTTTACCCAATTCCATGGGGAAACACAGAGTGACAGTTTGCTGTGGGCCTTGGGATTAAATACTGGATCCTGAAGTTTCATTTCCTTGCAAATCCTTCTATTAAAGCAATAAGTGGGAAGAGTGAGCCAATTTTCCTTTTCTCTTAATYTTCCCTAAAGGTTTGCTTAGTGTCTTTAGCTTAGACAAAATCTAGATGGAAAACATTCATGTGCTCTGGTTCTTGTTTTCTTGGTAAAATATCTTGAAACTTGGCAAGTGCAGGGACTGAGGGGAGAAGTTAATTTAACTGATATCCTGCTCAGTTGGAATCCTCTTGTCTTCTGAGGTCTCAGTTTGCAATTCCCATCCTGTAAAAATTGGCCATTACAGAAATCTCTTACTAATTTTCCCAGGGTTTCGTGTTGCACCCCCGACTTCTTCAAAATTCTCAGGGATACTATGTAAGGAAACTAGGATGCAATAATCCCAGGGTCTGTCTTTGACTCCAGCGCTGACTCACTCCTCAGTTCTCCAAGAGACAAACCTCCTTCTCTGCCTTGGCCATTGSGTGCAGAATTGAGGACACAGAGTGACTGTTGTCCCCAGAATAGTACAGGCACCCTATGGCCCTTCCAAGGAGGGGAAACTGTGCTTGAATAGCTATCCTCATGTCCTGCTTGTTTCTATACAAAAGACATTTGTGACTCAACAGCAGACATAATAGATGCATGTCACTGCTGGTGTTTAGTTTCAGGGAAAGCTGCCCCTCTCTTCTGTATCAGCTGAGAAGGCAGAAAGCTGGGGAGCCCACTGCTGCTTGCTCCACTGAAAGCTGGAACAACTGGGCAGGCAGCCGATCCCAGCACCAGGATATGGGGAATGTATTGACCTTAAGATATAAGCTGTTGAGGCGGCTGCACTGTCACCCCCAGCTGTCGGTTCCATACATTATCACCCCTGTAGACCTGGCCTGAGAAGTCCCTTGTGGTCTTCTTCCAAAGTAAGAAGGACTGTAGAGAGAAACTCGCCCCGACCCAGCTCTGAACAAGCAGCGATTGTTCCTAGCCCAAAGAGGAAGCAATGTACTGTCTGCTTTATCTCTAAAGCTGACAATTTCCATGTAAATGAGAGAATGTAAGAATTTATTCCCAGAGAATAAATTGCCTTAGAGAGGAAAACTGGACATGCCCAGGAGAACCCACAATACCCAAACTCCATCTGACAACCCCAATTAGAAAAAGCCCATTTTGCCTGAAGATCTAGTTATTATCTTGCTTAACAAACTTGGGASGGGGGGGAGGAGCCTGAGGAATTTTCTATGTCACTCACCAAAACCAGACATTGGACTCTATTTTGAGACTCACGTACTCAAATGGTGTCGATATGCCATAACTAACATGAAAGAAGACATGGGAACAGAGTCCTTAACGGATCGGTCAGGGCAGAGATGTCCGTTCTCCATCACACTCCTTGCACAACTCTGTGCCATCAGAGAGATCTTTCCACCACCACTCCTCTGATGCAGAGGGCACGTCGGGCACACTCAGCTACCTTCTCCAGAGCAACTGGCCAGTTCTGGTGTTTGTTGTGAAAGGGTAAATCACTTACCTTCCTCATTCTTCCCACTGCTACAAAAATCAGCCCTTCTGGAGGAGCCGTTCCTGGGAAAAGAGTGCTGAGGGGTAAGTCTCAGAGAAATGCAAATGCTGGTGCTCTGGGTCTGTGACCAGACATGCGGGGTGTTTCTCCACCAGCCTTAATGGTGACAGACATTTCTGACACTCGTGATTAATCTTCTTATTCTGATTCTGGCCATGTCACTGCCATTTCTCCCTACAACTTCTCCAACCTGTCATGCAGCCCATGGACATGACAAGAGGTGCAAACAGCAGATGCTCTAGCAAGCTTGGCTTCAAATAGTTTAATCCTGGCAATTTTGTGCCACTGTGGTTTTATAAAGGTTAAGCTCTTTGAATGTGGAGGTGATGAATAGCTGCTTGGTATGGAAAGCACTCAGGTGACCGCAGGGGCTTTTAAAGTCCTCCCCTTTTTAACATTTCACACACAGAGGAAAGCCTTGAATTCAGTGTGATGCTTGTGTCAGTGGCAGCATGGACTGTTTGTAAACATATGACAAGGGAAGAGGATTTAGGGGATAATAACTCTGTGGGCCTCAGAATTTCTTTTTTGTAGCTGCCATTCTGCATAAGCCACCACAGATATCTAATGGGTAAAATAAATTAAAACCAGGAGCTGTTCTTGCCCTTACAGTCCAGGCAGGGGGCTGACAAACTCTCTTTCTCTTTCTCAGAAGGCTCTCTGGGTGTAAAGCCAGCTGATTTCTTTTCCCTCTGCAGGTCGGAGGCCCAGCTTTGCTTCCTCACCTCCTCCCTGCTGCCCGGTCCCCTCTGCAGATCCTGGGGCAAAGACTGGAAATGACAAAAGGACAAAGCAGGCTTCCCTTCCCAGCGTGAATAGGAAAAGGCCCCTCTGAGACAACAAAAAATGGGCGGCTTGATTAACTGTGGGACGGCAGGATTTCCAGGCACCAGAGCTKCAGAGAGCAGAGGGAAGGATGGGGGAAGAACAGTGGCTTCTCGGTGCCCCGTGGCYGGTTCAGGGCAGAAGAGAAAAGGGACCTTTTTTCAAAGAGACTTATGTAGCATCTTAGAGGTCCTATTATTAGTAAGCACTGTTTAGCCTTCCCAAGCATCCTTCAACCCAAAGTATCATAAAAACACTCCCCCAGCTGTTATATTACATGGATAATTATAGTCTGCAGATGCTAATATAGGGAACGGATGTCACTTACAATACATCACGCTAAAGGATGAAAGGTTTTTTTTAGGCTTCAAAGCGGCAAATTTTTAGTCTGTCTTTCCCCATTGGTTTTTATCCTGCAGAGGTAGCAGCCTAACCCCATTCATCAGTTTGGACTGAATTAATTTTTAAAGAGGGATGGTGCTTGGAGGCTACTTGAGGACAAACAAACATTTTGTATGTGGTCATTGCATGAGTGGGCAGTCAAAGAAGAAATCACCTGAGTCAACCATAATGTGGACTCTCAGGGACATTATTCAGCTTTACTGTCCTTTGTGGATGAGGCAGCAGGCTCAGGCAAGGTCAGGCTGCAGCAGCTCAGAAATTCCCTGGCAGAAACCTTGGCACATCCCCAGCCATCTCTCTCAGTGCTGTAGTTCCCCTCTTGGTCCAGTCTCCTACCTCTTTGCTTGACTGTGTCCAAGGAAAGCTGAAAACATCTGAAAATCTCATCTATCCATGGGGTTTTAATGGACAAGTTTTCTAAATATCATCCTACGGGTATGTGCAATCTCCTTTTTCCACTTGTGTTACAACCACAAGAACAGTTGGTGCCCTGTGATTATAGTCTTGAACTCAGCCTGGCCTAAAATAATTTGGAGAGTATGGATTAGAGGGCTAGCCACCCTACAGAATTTTAAACGGCTGAAAGTATTTACAAATGTGTCTCCGAATCAGAGAGCATTCAGCCAGCTTTATTTTACAAGAGGAGAATCAAGGCACTTTCCTTTGACAAAAAGCCTCCTGAACACCAAAGAAAGGAGAAGCAGGCAGGCACATTTTAAAAATATGCTCCTTTGCGTCATTTTCAAAATGAACACTATTAATTTTACATTCGCACATTAATTTTTTACAAGGTTTTATTTGAAGCATAGGGCTATAATTTTGGCTCAGGGTTTCTGGTGACCTGAGGTTCATTTTGTTTATAACATCACCAGAAACCCTTAATGGAACTATCTCTCTGTAATTCATGCTGGTTTGCTATTTATTCTCCCTCTTCAGTATACAGAAAGCCTCTGTAAAAGTCACAGAGGTAATTGCACTGTTGGATTTGTATGGTGTGATTAAATGTGCGTGTATATGAAATTTGTCAGGAAAAAAACAGTAAGACTACATTGTGAAGAAAAGTCTTGCATATATGAGTGAGTGGATATACTTCTGATGCTGACATTTCAAACAATCATAGTTCAAGGTTGAACTAAATCAATAATAGACTGTCTATTAATACATTCACCATTTTTCTTGCCTTTCTTTCTCTTACCCTGCCCAGAGACTGCATAGTAACTGGCACTGGAGAGAGATATATTGGCACTGTATAGATGACAGAGCATAAAGAAAGCTTAGACCAGGTGACAATAACATTAATTATAAAATAGTAGGAAGAAAAGATGCATGTAAAGAAGACTTACTGCTTTCAATTTTTTATTCTCCTCTCCTCTGAAAGAGAATGTTAAGGATTCAAATTGCCTTTAATTCTCTGCACACAGTGCATCACACATTATTTGCATTATATAACTTTTTTGCACCGAGAGGAGCTTTACCAGTCATGGACAGTATAAAAAGCATTTCATGTAGCACACATTTTAGTTTTTTTTCCCTTACTTTAACTGTCACGACATCAAAAATAATTTCCGATGTGGCATTTCCCAGACAGTACACAAGGTGCTGAGAACAGCTTTAATAACTTCACCCCAACCTCTACCTCCACATCATGCTTCTGGCTAATGCACATCTGTGTTTGATGACTGAGGCTTTCACAATATCACATCTCTGATCTCTGACTGCCTATGTCATTCTGAGCTTGCTTTTATCCTTAATGATAAAGAAGGAAGCAGGACGCAAACAAGAGAGCCAGATAGGCTGTGTCTCTATTGTGAAATGAGAAGAATAATCGCAACCGGCTTAAAGCAGTTTCCCCGGTGTCCATATGCCTTCTGTCTGTATTGGTGTAGTCATTGAAGCCACATCTAAAGTGCATGGCAAGTATGCTCTGTGGTCAGAATATACCAGAGCTTATTTTTCAACATCTTTATTAGCATTTCCCACTTTACAGAAGGCAGGATATTACATGAAGGCAATGCATGCCCTGATCTCCCCCAGCATAGATGTGGTGGGAGATATCACCAGGTCCCGTGAGCTGGGAAATGATCTCTGGTATTGCCATTTAGCGATTACCAACTCAAAATGAGAGTGTGACTCTCTGGGCTGCCAGCTGTCAACTCAAATTTGAGTGTTGAACATGACATCATGTTCAAGGTAAGTTGCTACTAATATTTGTTTTCTCATAGCCCCAGTAAAGGGTCAACGTGTTTATATGATGTCAGACTGATTACAGTATTGTGCTCCTGCCTTTCTGAGGAAGAAGTAATGATTTTCTAATTTCCTCAGTTAGAATTGAAAAGGTAGCAAGCACGGTTATGGTAACAAAACAGCTGGTGTGGTAGCTGACACCTCCCACCGATGTATGCAGTGTGAATGTAGGGCCTAATCCTTGTATCTCTGAAGAGGCACTTTGGGTATTTGCTATCACTCATGAGGGTGGTTTTTGTTCAGAGCTCAGCTGAAGTTAACTCAAATAGCACTAGTTGCCAGCATGTATCTAATAAAACTGAGGCTTTCCATGTACACAAAAAGAACATAGCATATGCCCTTCTAAGCCTGTAGATGAAGTTTAGGGGATATACAGTCTATGTCTACCAAAAAAATCTACAAGTATTCCCTCTCTCAGGAATTTGCTGCCTCACATACTATTCCTTTTGAAGACTGATATTAAACTACTCATTATTTTTCATGCAAGAAGCCTCTTTCACAGATCCAATTCTCCTGGCTATCGGCAACTCTCTTGTCATTCTCTTACATCCTATCTTCAGCTACCCATCATTTAAAAACAGATTTAATTACATTCTGACCTTTCCTAGCTGTACAGAAAAAGGCTAGCACTAGCTGTTGTCCCTGTTAGACTATTGTGAGACATACATATGGAAACATTTATGTTGAAAGTATATAGTCTTGATAAGTGTGGGTTTTTAAATTTTTTTTTAATGGGTAAAGACAGAGGGTGATGAAGAAAAGAAGATGCATCAGATAGATAGAAAGCAATACAGCTACTGCCTTCAGTTTGAAAATTAATTACATTAGTTTGAAAATGAATTAAATCATGGGCTCTAACTTTGTGTTGGTTTTCTTTTTGCTCTTTAAATAATGGAAATACTAAGAGGCCCTGGAAAAAATGCACATTGACCTCCATCCTTCAAATATACTTAATATATTAATTAACAGCTGTTGTATCTCAACCTTGTTGGCCCCAGATGTATACATGAACATCTACACGGGAGATAAAGCTACCTTTAATCTTGTGGCAGGCAACTGGCAAGATCTATGGCACAACTTTACTGAACTCAAAGGATTTGTAAACAGTTCTTTTTTCTGATCGCCTTTTAAATAGTAAAGTAGCACGCAAGCAAATGTTACACGCCTTGTTAGCACACCACTGATGGGACTGTTTCAGATGTATTTAGAAGGAAAGAGACTTATTTCTCACAAGCCTATTTGCAGAAGAAATCTTTGCTCAATGTTTGACACACAAAAGACTTATGATATCTGATGAATATCCAGGAAAAAAAACATGCCCAGGACAACTGTCAGATGGCTGTTCTGGCTTAGCTGAAGGCAATGGGGCTGAGGCAATTTATACTCTCAAGCTACTGTCTCGGGTACCAAGCGCAGGCAAAGAAATGGCTCCTGTCTTTGCAATGGTTCACCCCACTGTTCTGGGACAGGAGCATGCTAATGATCGCAGGAGGTCTGAGATCAGGAAATAGTCTCACATTTTCTGCTCTGGGGTTCAAATCTCACCTGACTCAAACTCTGAGGATCCTTTGTACACAGGTGTAAAAGTCAAATACCTTCATAAAGACATAGTGTTGCTTAAGCTAAGCTGCACGTGCTCATATCTAGATGGTCTCAAATAGCTTCCTGTCATTTACTGTTTTCAAATAAATTTGTCCTGATGCATGTGCTACATATGCAGTGCTGGTTTCATCTGCAGCTAAGAGTTTTTACCCTATTTTTCAAAGGTCATGGCAGCTCACAAGGGTATCATTTACACCTGGAAGTGCTGTTTCCCTGCTAAAGATCCTCCTTCCTTCCTCATTCTCAGCTGAAACAGGGCAAGTAAATGAGATGCTGACGATCTGAACTACACGACAGAACCCACAGCAGGAAGGACACAATGTGATTTGTTGCTGTGGTACTGTGCAAGTCCCTTCATTCAATTGTCTCAGAGTAAACACACTCTCCAACTTTGCAGATGAATGTTTCCCAAAAGCTGCCTTGCTGGCAAATTGTGGCTGTAGAGGGTGGTAGGTTCTCTTTGAAAATGTGACCAGTCAGAGTATGGGCTCTGTTATATCTGAAATTCCCAGGCAGGAAAGCCATGCAATGTTAGGGAAGCACTGTGATAAATTTAGCATGTGATAATGTAAACAGCATGGAAAAAATGTGTGCTGTACAGGAGGGCACAGGCGCATTTGCTAGCTGGGACGTTACTGACCGTTTGGAAACAACATTGCAATATATTTAAATCTGAGCCAAAGACTTGTGCGTGTCCTCAGTTTTATGCTCTACAGGTCGTCCCACTGGAGTCGGTGAGACTGCAGAGTATGCAGTTAAATGCTATAGAATTACTTATTTTTATAAAGATTGGGGACTTAGGGGGTAAAATGTCCTTGCCTTCACCTCCCAAATAGATCAGTAATGTAAATAGGCAGTTACTCTTAACTATTGTCAGTGATTAATCTGCCTAAGGAGAACCCTCACTTTCTCTGGTTAGCTTTACTATTTCTTTGTTGATATTTGACTGACTTGTTGCTTTGCCTGAAACAGTAAAAACATCAACTTGAAGTCAGGGAACAGTCTCACTCCTTTTAATTTGCTTGTTTTCAGTATCAATTCACTTAGAAGTCTAAAGATTCAGCCTCGTAGTATATTTTCCTGCAGATGCATTCATATCTCTATCCATAAACTCAATGCAGGTGAATTTCTCCAAAGGAGGACATTTGAAATGTCACAGAGAGTTAGTCAAATTGCTAAACTGCACACATCAACAAGAAACAATTACATAAACTCTCAAGCTGTAGCCAGCCCTGCCTGCAGCAATTTAAATTCCTTTCTTTCTGTGTCTGCTGCTTCCCTAATTGTCTTTAACTGATAGCTTTATAAAAATCACCAAATGTCTTCATTGCATCCTTACATTGTACTGTAAACACAAACGAGGCTGTTAATTCACAGTTCTAGGTTTCCTTCCCAAGTTACAAGCCTTGCTTTCTTGCCATTGTTTTCCCACAGTGACCTTCAGTGCCATTTGATTTTGATTGATAAAGAGTGATATCGTTTCCTCTTTTAACAAGCTATTGTTCAGATCTGAAATGGGAAATATCCATGCAGGCAAATCCAGCGAGCCAAGCACACTGTGAATGTATAATTTGTTTCATAAAATAAAGCCTCCACAGAGCTTGTCTCGTTAAAGAAAGCAAAGGTAGTCACTGTGCATGCATACCTGTACGCACATATACAAATACCTATGCATGCATGTGGGTTTGCACACTCGCGTGCACACACACCCACAAATCCAATTTGTATTTGCAGTACTTTTAGTTCCCTCCTGGGTTTTTTTGTTCTTTGAAACAGAAAGGCTGAGACGGGGAAGCAAAAGGATGCAGTAAGTGAAGTCAACATGGAGAACCATTCCTAAACCTTAAAACTCCCAGGGGCTTGATTTACTTTGAGATCTAGACTTGCACAAAGCCCAGGATGCAGACAAAATTCTAAAGTAGCTATATCCTTTCTTACCTCCATCCCAAGAGAAACATATTTCTCAGTGCCTTGGCAAAAGTAAAGACATGGTGTGATCTAGCTGGAACCAATGGGAATCTGTGTGAGGATCTCAGCAGATTATGGATCAAGCCGCACATGTATAAATATCTAGCACATGTAATTTTGTAAATTGCTCCTCCTGTTTTAATGACACAGGAGCATACTTCAGGTTCATGTAACTCTCTTTTTGTACAGATTGAGTGACTAGAGAACATTCTTTCACTGTTAGCAAAAAGTTGACTTGTTTCTATTTTCTTGGTTCACCCATCTAGCCTCACCTGTGAAAGTCAGCAAAATGTATGCCCTTTCCCTTCTGTGAGAAACAACAAATTTCTTATTAAATTAATGAGTTCCTTGATTATTTGTTCTGCCAGATAGTGTCATTAATTGTGTTATTTCAAACCTGTCTTGCTCTCTTTCGATGTGACAAAATATAATGTAAAATGATCCTGTGAAACAGGACACAACATAATCCTCAACAGTTAAYCCAAGGCTATGCATTAGCATCAGAAAGCAATTAGCTGTTTGAATTCAGACAGATTGGTAGGGTCACAGTAAATCTACTGTAAAGAAGGGGAACCGAGTGAACTGAAGAGAAACTTCCCAGTCAGACTGCAGTAAATATGTAGTAAATCAGCTCTTGCTAATTCAGGATGCGCAGAGACAAAAAAATACCGAACAATCCGGAGAGRGAGTTTGTTTAAGTATCCGTCCGGGTGAAGGCAGGCATAGGAAAGGGAAAGGCTGGATTGTTGAAAGGGCAGAAGGAGGGATAGTATTTTTTCTGTCAACATCCTCGTAAAGAAAAGAAAATGTCAGTGATATTGATAGGAGAAAGATGAGAAAGAAAAAATATGGTTCTGTTATACACTGAACAGTGAACGGTCCAGCAAAGTTCAGTTCTGCAGCAGAGAGACTATAATGGGTATGAAAGGCTGGACTGTTCATATGGATGAGAAGATGACAAATTGCTTACAACATGAGACTTGCTCTTGTTCAATTGCATTTTAGAAACATGAAAGGGCTCAATGCGACCAGCAAGAGGCACAGAACAGAAATTACCTTATAAAAAGATCATCTGCCTCAGTATCTGTCACTGCTGAGCAAGAAGAATACAATAGCAGGGGTAGAGATCAGGATGCCCTTACTGTTTGTAASACAGTGGTATGAATGCCCGGATCCACAAGGATGTGGTTAAGGCAACAGACTGCCTGATCTCAGTATCTGTTTTTGTCACAGATTCTGGACAAAAGATGCTGAGGTTGCCCAGAAACTGAGGTTTGCAGTGGCAAATCCAGCAGCAGTCAGGGCTGCAGGAACCAGAGCGGAGCTTGCCTCTGGTCCAGCTTCAAAATGAAGTTAATGTGCTTGCTTTCTTTTCATGGATGTCCAGATGATGCCTTTATATTTTCAGGGAGAGAAGTTCTTCAGTAATTGACTATAAAAATAAATAGATAGAATAAAATGAAGGTGCAAAGGCTGTTCCCATCTTCCTTAACACATCCCCTGTTTTCCCTGACTCATTCTCTCCCTAAAACACACACAGAATAGATRTGATGACATTTCTAGCTTTCATTTGCTATGAAGACTTTGGTGTTTCCTAGTGTTTTGGATGCACAAGTTGCTGAAGTGGAGGTAGAAAAGACTGGGAGGTGGCCTGTACCAGTCCTGCTTTCTTTTTTGGGGTGGCATAGCATTCTCACTTCTTTCATACTTGCTAAAAGGCACAGAGCAGGGGATCCCACCTACTGAAATGCTGTCTTCCTGCAAAACACTTTCTCTGATGCAATATCCCAAATACTCTGGAAAGTAACTCCACTGCAGACCCAGTCAGAGCGTGCTCCACATTCCCATCGGCATGCAGAATCTGAACAGCATGTTAGCTTTCGGGGACCGTCCTGAGAGAGGAAACTCCAAGCCTACCAGAAAGCCTTGGAGATGCTACAAATCAAGGCTGCACTCTTGCTCCACGCTGGCAGTGAATGAACGTGCCTAAGCTAACACCACTGTGGTATAACATCCACATCAAAATTAAAGGTTCAGTATATGGCTTACCAAACCTCAGTCAAGCCTGCCAGCAGCTGCACGGACTGTATACAACTGTAATATCTATCTCTCCATGCTGAAAATATTCTGTTGCCACCTGTGAGAACAATTTTTCAATTCATACTGTATTTACAMTATTTGCACACTGAAGGCTTCCCAAAATCTGGATAACTATGAAGAGGGCAATAAAATATATCAAATATCCATTACCAGCCAACAAAATGGCTGGTTTTCTCCCTCCAGCTTCACGTTGAGCCTTATGCTCTAGACAGAGAGCATCCTGCCTGAGATGAGAGACACGAGGTTTAATTAAACTTTTTCCTTCCCTTCCTGAAGGCATTCAGGCTCCAGAGATGGCTCTGTGTTTGAGGGGGCGACATATTCGCTGGTGATGAGAAAGCTTTCATCAAAGTGGCAGGGGCTAGGACGAAAGAGGCAACACCCTGTCATGACTTACACCTCAGACAGTCCTGCTGAAGCTGATAAGACTACACAGAGTGTAAACCAGGGCAGAATGTGACCCCAGAGCACTTTTTAATCTTCTATAATCAAAAAACCACGAAGATATAAGGTTTTAAGTCATATTTTTCCCTGTTGTGTCCATGGAGCATACACCAACATAAGTAGTGTTCGTTCTGAAGGAACAATCCATGCTCAAAACCTAGTCCTCAATTACAAAGGCACAGCAGAGCTGTGTGGTTGCAGATGACTACCTGCCTGCGACGATCAAGTGTAAAACCTTAGCGCTTCAAGCAACGCATGATTTGTGACATTCCTCGGGTAAATTGGAGTTCACCTAATCAACGGGAAGGAAATTTCACTCTAGCGGTTCAAGTTCTGCAGGAATTCTCTGATATTCTTTCACCGTATTTTTTTTTTTAATGCTGGCATAATTCACTTTGAAATAACGTTTCCCTTACCGCACTCACACCGAGGCAGCCTTTCTGGGAAGGGTCCCTCCGTGCGGCAGAATAACGTGGTACTAATGGGATTACTCACGGGGTAGAGTTAAGCGTTTATATAAATCTTTGCGAGAGTGGGGTGTTAATTATCAGCTCGCATACCAGAACCCAAATAATGAAACATAATAGTATACACATTTCCCCCAAAGTTTTCTGGACACCTCTTGGTCAGAGCATTGGTGACACAGGAAGGGCTCTGCAGGAGCTCAAGCTCCATTCACGGCCACTACTGTGTATAATTAAGGGAAACTTTTTAACACAAACACAATACTGAGCAGTATAAAATGTGGAGATCTTAAAGTCATAATGCATTTAAAAAATGAAAACTCTGCACTGAAAATTATTAAAGGTGTTTGTAAATTTTCCCTGTCAGAGTTCTGTATCAAGATTTTAACTCAAATGAGTATTCTGAGGTGAAATAAAGCATAATAGTCATTATTACTAAAAAGAAAAAAGAAACTTAAAAGTTGTTTCAGTCTGAAAATGAAAAAATGTCAAGTTTCCGCCTCAGGTTTCCTTCCTCCTCACTCTCTGCTCTCTCCACCTCCTGCAAAGGCAAAGGGGAGGAAGTGTGCAGGGACATATTTTTCATCCTCTTTTATTGTTCTTTTTCTTGGACATGTATAAACTTTACTGAGCTGAAATTCATTTTCAATAGACTGTTTTTTTAAAACATGCTTTTGAACATTTCTCTTGTGTTACATTCTCTGTATTTTTGTTCCATCTCATCATCTCAAAGCAAACTGTTCTTTCTGAGGGAAGTCACTTAAGTGAACTTTGCATTGCGCAGATAAGAGAAGCAAGCTGTGGCACTGGTAAGGTTTTAACAATTATGAATAGTTTCATTCTGTGATTAGCCTATTACTCCCACATCCTCCCTCTTTTCAGTTCTGGACCAAGAGATGCCTTTGAAAAACCTACAGAGATTTATGAATTCAGTTAGAAATACCAACACTTAACAACTTGCACATCAGCATTAGGCAAAACTGAGAAAACATTCACATTGCCTAATGCAACATGGAAATCAAGTAATTACAACCAGACACTGCATACACCAGCAACTGCAAAATATGTTATGAGAGAAGGAAAAACTGTAGCGACAAATTATGTAAATAGTCCATACAGGAGATATGTAAATGACTAAAAACATGTTATTTGCGGGCTCCTAACTGATTCCCGAGGGAATCGTTAACTGTGTGTAAAATATGGAAGATTACTTCCAGGTCCTTTTCTCTATTGTATCACTCTTCCCATTGTCTCATTAATTAACATGCTTCTCACACTTTCTTCTTTGTTTCCTTCAAACTGTTTCCAGCTAAGAATAAATGAAAACTACAGTCTGAACTAAACTGTATGCCAGTTTCAATCAATAGGAAGCAAATAAGAGAAAGTCAGTGGAATATCTCTACATGCACTAAGAATTAATTGTAATAACCATATATACTCGGCTGATCATTGCCATCACCTCTTCTGAAAGGAGGGATGGGGGGCTGAGGAGTTCTCATAGGACCATGCCGGGGCTGTGTGAAACCTTGGAAAAGCAAAGCAACCCTTCTTCATCCAGAAGCGTAACAAGCACTCAAGCTCCTAGGCAGAGCAGGGAGAACCAGAGCCCATGCCTGGAGGATGCATGCAAGGCTGGGGTGGGAGCTAATCTGGGCAACYGGGGAAATTTCCCCTCTGGTGGGAATCCAAGCCCAATGCTCAGACTGGACATTGTCCGATGGAGATGGGGGCCAGGCCAGGCCAGCGGTATCACTGAGGCTGCCAGGAAAGAGACAATAAAGCACTTGAGCCACGAGCCCACGGCACAGCTGGAGGGAGCGAGAGCGGGGGCACAGCTCTGCCTGTCTGAAAGGAGGCTCAGCACATTGAGCCAAACCTGCTCCATCTTTTGCAGATGAACTTCCTAAATGACCATGACTGTACAGAGAAAGCACCTGAGGAGCAAATTCTCCTGCTCAAACCCAGCAGTGAAGAAAAAAAACACCAACAAAGCCCTCCCAAGACTCTGGTTGTGCATGATTTTTAAAAGCTGATACGCAAATGTCAACAGAAATGACATTTTAGAGCTATAAGATGCAATGCATTTCCTTCAGTGGTGCTGATTGACTAGCCATTCATTGATACGTAGCTAACTGCTTGCCAGCTGCTAAGCAATGAGATCTGAAATACCATGTGTGCATAAGGGTTAATCCCAAGATCAAAAGAGAAAAAAAGAAAAAAAGCATAGAAAACATCCAATATCCCTGTGGTATTCATCCTCCAAGAGGTATCCCATGTAAGGTAAATACTCAAATTGTATGTGAGCCTTTTCTGGAGGATGTGAGAAAGACAGAATTGATAGGTACACTTTATATTAAATCTCTAGGTATTTTCTTAACTAATAAACTCCTGAAGCTGCTCTCTGACAGACATTGCAGAGGCAGGAATAGGGCAGCTGAATCCCTCAGTGATGGTATAGCTCTGGTGTAGCTTTAGACACACTGTAGTTCTCCAGTTTCCACAAAAAGACCATCCAAATGACCGCTGCCCCATGACTTAATAGATCTGTCAGACAGTGGGGCCCATTTGTTCTTATTGTGTTCTGATGATCCGGAGTATCTGGGCGCAGACTGAAATCTTTCTGACTGGGCTGCAAATGGCTCTCAGAGCAATTTCAAGCTGAAATTATCCAGACATTTATCCAGACATTCTCAGGACTGTATCAGCCAAATGGCTATCTCCCAATGCAGAATATAAAGCCTGATACTGAACAGATTATGTTTGGGAGAGTCAAAAGCATATAGAGCGTATTCTTCTCTAAAACTGGAATGTAATTATGACTTCTGGGGCATGGTAATAATAAATTATTGCATTTGTCAAATAGTTTGAAAAATACTGTTTTGTATCCAATCCAATGGGCATGCAATATTTCAGTAAACACAACAGTGCAAATTCATACTGTCATAGTAGATATAACAGTTTGAATTGCCCTGCCGAAACAAAGAGCTGGTCTGTCTTCATCCGCAGCCCATTTGCACAGTGTGCAATTCCACAATGCATATTTTAGAGCAGAGCGGTACACCTCCCAAATCTTTAGCAAAAGTTAATGAAATGAATAAAATTAAATAACTAGCTGATCTGAATGTTTTCTCTCTCTTTCTCAATACATTTTTTTGGGAGTGGGTGTTATGGCTTATACGTAGCTCTATGCTGCATCTGCTCGTGGTATGATTGTTGAGTTGACTATGGTTTCACTGTTTGGGTTTTTTAAATGGAGCAGGGTGTGCTGAAGATGGAGAAGGCACACGGAGTCTCAGCAGCCACCATAAGAGACTGTTCCCTTGCGGACTTAACATACACGTGCCTCTTGCAGGACTGCTACACGTAAGCAGGGACGGGCTGGTAGGACCCAGCCAAGAAAATTTTGCTGCAGGTTTTGCATCTGAAATTCCTGGGGAACGCAGGAACCTTCATCTCTGGTGTTTTTATGCTGTGCTGGGGATTTGCCAGTGTTTAAAGCATAGGATAGGCACTAAGAAGGAAATGAAATGATCCATCAGCACTTATAACCGTCACTTTCTCCTACCTCCTGTTAACATCGAGACAAAGATGGGCAGGAACAGCTCTGGAGCCTCTGAACAAGCACTGCATCCGACACCTCTGTCCTGTGTCCTTCAGTGGCCAAGGTACAAATGAGTCAGAAAAAATGAGTTGCACTAAGGTGTTTTTAAATGGACTAGACACTCATAGCTTGTGAAGAAAGAATTAAATTCTCTTCAAAATAAGCAAAAGCAACATTTTTCAACAAGGATAATTAGAAAAGGAACAAAATTGCTCAGCTTGCTCAGCCAGTACTGCCTGGCCTCATTGACAGGCGTTCCCTCTCCCCCCTGGATGAACCTGTATCCACTGCTCCGCTCTTTGCTTCCCTCCTGCTAGTGAATAATAAGCCTCAAGGACACAGGTGTGCAGTAATATTAAAAATAGACACCGCTTTTCAAAACAGCCCCTAAAAGAGTCTTATCACTGCAACGAGCCTCCGCCTGTGTTAGCCCATCCATTAAATACTCTGGTTTTCTGAAATGAAACCAGGCTTTCAGAAACACAGCTGCCCCCAAGCTAACACGACCCTTATTTTGAGAGGAAGGGATGTTTCCCTCCCTCCCTCCCTCCCTTCCTTCCTCCCTTCCTTCCTCCCCAAAATAAAAGCACYGTGGACAACTTGAAAGAGAGAAAAATGTAAACACAGCTTTTGATAACATATATAAAGGAAAGCAAATATATCGAGACTAATAAAAGATGAAGAAATTCAGCCACCTGATATAATGTTTTGATGTTTTGATGACACCCTTTGGTGGCTCAGGCAAGAGTAGGAGACTGGTGCATTTCATATTTCATAGAAAAACAGCAAAACAAGCTCAGAGATTTATGTTTAACCACTAAAGAATGGCATTTAGAAAGCTGCAGCCTGGAAATGAGTCTCTTATAAAAATTGCAGAAGGGACCGAGTGGGAGGATTGCACAAGGAACCAGAAAGCGACGGTCGAAGGGAAAATGAGCAGACTCTCATATGCAGAGTAGGAAATGGCAGGGGGGGAGGAATTGGGTTTGTTTTCCCTCTCTTTTTTATTTTTTGAGAAAATTACTTTGAAATATTAATATATAGGAAAAACAGTAAAGGAAGAAGACAGATATCATCGCATAACTGAGGTATAAGATATCAGATAGCTGCATTTGCAGCTGGTGGAGATTATGTGTAACATATAACCTGTTGCCAATTCCTTTGATGAAACCAGTGCTCCCTTTACGCTACACTTGCAAATAAATGAAGTGGTGACCAGTTACCATTAATCTTYTGAAAATCACAAATGAAGGCCAACAGTTTTCTATCAGCCTCCTCATGAAAATACAGTTGAGGTGAGATCAAAGCTCTGGGGTTAGAGCAGGAGTGCCTGATTTTGACCAAATCTATCTGGAGCAGCAGGCGAATGAAGGATGAACACAGGACTGGATTAACACAGGTATATCAGTGTGGCTGGCATAGGTGGCACACCCAGGGCTGGGTGTGAATTTCCTCCAGCTCCTGAGAGGACACAACCCCTTCTCCAAAACGTCCTCCTCTCCMCTCCTTCCTATCCTTCTTCTCACCAAGTCCAGTGCGAGGGCTGGGATGGGTGATCCACAAAGGTTTCAAATCCTGCCCTTCCCCGCAGACATAAGGGCTACAAGCAAAACCTTCCACGTCCCCCTTGGCTTTGGTAATAACTTTGCTACAAACTCCTCATGCCTAAACATTAATGACATTAATTTCCAAATCCTTCTGTTGCTCATAAACTATGATCCCAYGATGCTGGGAGGAAAATACACGTACAGAGAGAACCCCCTGTCTGCCGCCATCATCACAACAATCTCCAACAATCACAACAAACTATCAAGCAGAGCATGATAAGAAACCCTCCTTTATAAAACAAGGGTGGTGAGCATAACCTCTAAAATGGGAGAAAGAGTCCAAAGGGCCAAGCAGAGCTTTAACTGGTTGGGTAACCGAGGTGCTCATCACCAAAAATCTCCTTCTGGCTGACTTAGAGACAGTTTCTTTCTTTGCCTTTCCCATTTGTGCTTCCCCACTTCTTCTGGGACTGCTTTCCCTCTGGGTCAGATTAAGTCTCTCTCCAGATGAGACAGGATATTATATTTAATAGAGAAAAAAACCTGCATCAGCACAGAGACACGAAAGCTCGAAGTTGCTCCCATTCCCACAGACGCAGAGTCCTGTGAGAGACTCGTGGGTGCTGTCTGGCGGAGATGAGGGACAGCAGGCAGGTTTTCTGCTCTTGTTTGGCTGCTGCGGTGTATGGGAAACAGGAATTTGTGCATGTCTGGTAAGCAAGCAAGCAAGCTGTTGTGAAGAAACACCAAACTCATCAGCCAATTTTTTTTCCCCCCCATTGGGACAGCTTACCAGACTTTGAAGTTTTGCTAGGCAATGAGTATTAGTGTGCTGTGACAGCTGGCAATGCATTCCAGTGGGTAAGTGATGGACTGGCTCTGGAGAGAGTAAAATAAATTATGAAGTGGGTGAAATTTCAGCCTTCCAAATAACAGTCCAATGATTTCATTGGAATGGCTCTGTCTGGCAACATATCCAAACACATACAGCTGGGCAGAACACACAAACGCTCCTATATGAAATAGCTGCATGCATGGGAAGAGAGGGAGTTCTTGTTGCATAAGCGAGCCCAAGTCGGGAGACAGAGAGAGGGGATTTTCAATATATGCGTGCATGAGGGCCAGCCACGTATGGTTCTACGTAAAAATTGGAGCCAGTGATGAGTACGTTATATATGCTGCTCAAAAACAACATCTTCAGGATTCCTCGGATGTTATGCTTGGCCTAGGGAACGTCATCTACTGGCTGTGTTGTCAAAGCACCAACGTATCCAAAAGACTCAATCTTTATCTCAATAAGAACAATTTACATGGATAGTTTTGCACCTGGAAACATGAATAGCTAATGCAAATAAGAGCCCACGACCGAGAATTTTCTGGGAAGCAAAATGAAGTCAGGTACCCACCTCCCATTTGGAATTAAATAGGTTTAGATAGCACCACCCTGCCAGGTCCCTTTCAAACTCTCAACACCATGCCTCTCAAAATGCCTGACCTGTGACTGTCAGCACAGAGTGAATGATAYGGAGTTAATTGCCTTCTTTTGTACCTGAGGCTAGGAGGAGGGCTGATGATGGACTTAGGCTGACTGATAGAGGTGGAGGGGGCAGAGGGGAGGAGAGCAGCTTTTCGGGACAGGAGGTTTCCTGTTTGTACCTGTAGCCCATTCCACGAAGTTGAATATTCTGAATGTATTGTCAACAAATGATAAGCAGCCTGTTCTGCTAATATTTGTTGTTGTATAGGATCTTATGTTGTCCTTTTGTCAGATGTAGTCAATGTAATTTGTTTTTATCAGGGGAGGACTGAGGAGCTTAGTTCTCCAGAATCCATAAACCTTTTTCAGCCTCTGGATGCGATCCATGGAAGTGCAAAACACTGTTATGAATAGATTTCATTAGAGGTGTATTTGCTTCCATCTCTCATCTACTCTCATTTGAACAACTGAGCAGAAGTAACTAAAATCCATAAAAGTCCAAATGTTGAATTAATGTGTTTTCACAGATATGGAAAACACACGTACGAGGAACTTCTGCGAGTTTTACGTTTGGCCAGGGACACTGAGACCTGCAATGATCTACATCTGTGCAAAAACGTCTCCACGTTTCCAGCTACTGCACAGACCGTGCACGCCGTGTGCGTGCATGAACCTTCATGCTTTGGGCTGACCCCTTGCCAGAGCAGCCGGTTCGTGGTCCTTCCCCGCTGCACCATGGTGACACTGAGCTCTAACAGCTTTGTGGCTCATATGTCAGCTGCATAAAAGAGAAAACTGTGCRCTGGGAAAATTTACTGCAAAACTCGTGGCTACTCATGTTTGTTTTGCAGTGGTTTTAACCTCCATTAGCCAAAGCTAATGGATATGTTGACTCTTTCAAAAAAACAGTTTCTTTCTATTGTCGAAAGTTTCATCAGGAACTTAAACTTCAGGGATAAACCACTCCTGGCTAATATGACATCATCCCATTTGCTCTCTTTTCGTCATACACTGGCATGGTGACTTTTGTCTTATTCCAGTCTAATTAATTTCTCTGATATAAGGTAATTACTACTTCTTGTCTTAGGAATACCTATATGTCTGTAAACACCTTCTTCTGCTTGGGAATCATATCTCTGATACTTCTGCTACTATATGTCTACTAAAATAAAAATCAAACTAAAGCACAATAGATTTCATGTTAGCCCATAAAGCAACTCAAAGTATATGTACTTTTGCAAAATCCTAGAGGACTCTAACAATATCAAATCTCTTTTGTGCCATCAAATTTCTAAGTTTAAAGTTCTGGGAAAAGGTTTTGATTACTTTTAAGTGGTCCTCAATACTGAAGGAAGAAAGGCTTGCAAAGAAGACGACAACCTTGAGATTAAAAAATATATATGTATTGTAACCTTTTGTTTTCTTTCAAAGTTAAACAAGAGGACTGAATAGCCCAAAAGGGAAGCTAAAACATTTCAAGCTGGCTTGCAGTGACAGAGTGGTTGGGGCAGAGTTTTCTTTGCTGTTTCACTTCAGTCTACATTCACTTTCTTTCCAAATTTTTCAGCTAAGCGATCAAAGTAAAAATTATTCTTTCATGATCTCTGCCCTTAATTTCTTTTTTTTCATAGGATCATTTGTGCTGCCAATTTCCTTTGCGATATTGTGTGTTTYGGTTTCTCCTCCCTCTCTTGCTGTTAGACCTCTTGAATACCTCTCCAGCTAGGAAGCCCAGAGATCATGAACTCACACGAATGCTTTGATAGTAGTCAGGAGCACTGAGAGCAATACTGCTGTTTATTTAAATAGAACATATAATTATTATCTTTGCTGTAGCTGCAAGGAGAAAAAAAGGATTAAGATACTATTGGACACCATCCCAGCCCTGCTGGAATGCTCAGTGGTTTTTAGGGTTTAAAATTACCAGGATGTTAATTTTCACTGAGAACAGTCAGCTCTGGATAAGGAGATACATCTGTATGCTCTGTTTCAAGTAAGCAACTCGCTAGAAATATTGTGAGGGGCTGTTGCTGATATTCAGACGTGTGAAATAACAATGGGACAGCCACATTCGTTTCACTCTCCACCAGCTCTCTTCTGTAACAYGCCTCTCAGTTAAGCTCTATTCATCCTTGTGTTATTTTTAGCCTGGTTTCCAAAGGAAACAAGGCGTATGAGACCGTGTTGTCTGTCTCTCTGCTTATCACTGCCTCCATAATGATGCACTATTGGCCAGTTCCAACCAAACTTGACAGTGGGATAAAAGTCTGCAGGATGTGAAGTAGCTGCCAGTTTCCCAAAAGCGGGTGGCCGATGGAGAGAGACTGCAGTGGGAGCTGAGCAGCTACCTGGTTTCTGGGGCTGGCCAGCACCCCGGCACGGCCGGCACACACATCAGCCACAGCACCAATCGCCCTAATGCCAAACCTGTGCAAGGATATGGGGAAGGGATGGGTCATCAAGAGCCATCAGGAGCTGGCTGTTCCCTCCTGGGCTTCCCTCTCTGGAGTTTCTCTTTGTTTTTCATATCTGCGCACAGAAAGAAACCTTCCTGCTGTTATAACACTTCAGTTGTCTGTAACTTTTCATCTTACTGCATATTATTACCATTTACTTTACGCTACACATTTTGACACTGTCGCAAATACAGACTTCACTGTGCTAAGGCACAGAYGAAATGCTCAGGTTTCCCTCCATTSTTATGTTTGCCACCAAGTCCTGCTTCAGTTAGTCCTTTGGTTTTAAGGCACGTGGTAAGAAAGACATTTGTTAGAAAACAACTTTCCAAAATGACACCTCTGTCAGGTGTCATTATTCCTCTATCAGGAAAAATTATAAATATGACCCCCAGTCCTACTCTGCCGCTGGTATTTAATTAGGCAAAACATAACAATAGAGAGAAAAAAGATAAATTTTCCACCAAACGTCATCTGCTACATTCACAGAAGGTACAGAACAGCCAGTGGAAAAGGCAACATGTTGACTGGCAGGCCAGAAACTAAGCCAACAGGGTAACTAACCCCAGGTGATGACTGCTGGTGGAAGTTGGGAGAACCCCATCCTCTCCACTGGCTCGCATAGCGGAGCAGAGGCGCAATGCTTGACGGGCAGCCAGGAACCCCCGGTCCCCCTGCTGCCAGGCTGGGCCATGGCCAGGTCCCTTCAGCTGCTCTCCATGACCGGGGAGAGGTGATGGAAGTGGAGCTGATATTCAGCCAGCATTAACTCTACCTGCTGGTGAGGGGGTCAGCAGACTGCTTTGTAGCGCTGCTGATGTCAGAAAGACCAAAATGTTTCAGTAGCAGTTCCTCTCCCCATGCCATTTTTCCTCTTAGAAGAGCAATTTATTCCTCAACAGCCTTATTCTTTTCATATCTCACTGTTGCAAAGACAGGAAGCTTGGTTTGACTGACCCGAATCCAGCGGAGAAGAGGAAAACCTCTGAGGAACTGGCAGCCGTCACATTTACGTACCTAAAGGAGAYCGGCACCCCAGGAGTGGTCGTACAGAGATCAGAGGGGTGCCCGGTTTGAGTCATCCCCCGGCCTGAAATCAGGGCTCCTACTCTGACCCAGCATGAGAGGTGACATGCCCATGAAAACCTATTTGCTGTGTGTATAGTTTAAATATTACCAAGCTGGAGAAAACATCTATTTTGGCCAAAGTGACAGACCTGGGAGCCTGCCTACTTTGGGGCTGATTATTTATTTACTTACTTATTTCTGCTTTGTTTTTTAATGGCAATCGAAAGCTTCACATATAGAAGCATAAACTAAAACTATATTTAAGCCTTTAAAGCAAGGCGACGGCCAGAAKTGCCAAGTGCCTGCAGTTCTCATTAAGAACCAACTGATGTTTACTCATTTGAAAGTGCAGCTTGGTATCTCTGGAATTAAAGCACTGRGAGAAAAGCTTGGCTACTCAGTTCACTCCTCAACAAACCAAGGAGCCTGCATAACAAGGGGAGAGGGAGTGAGAGATGCCCACTGTATAATGGTTCACGGGGATCTTTATTTTTCTTTTATAACAGCCTATTTTGTCACCATAACACAGTGTCATCAAGTACTGAGACTGTTAGTTTCAGTGACCCCTTTGCAAAACATAGGGTTATTTTCCCAAATATTTATCTTTTCAGCTGAAAATGCCTCTGCTTGATCTCTGACTGGAGCTATGTTATTGGAAGCAAAAGCAAAGTACTTTCAGCTGTTTGAAATAATTTTAGAAATTATTTTAGAAAAAAAGTCATACATAGTTGCATGTATAGTTTGCAACACCAAAAGGAAAAAAGGAATTAAGTTTGACAACTGGCTTGGGCAATGCTTTCATGTAGATCTAGTGCCTTTGCTGGACTTGAATTAAACCAAGGATCTGCCAGGGGAAACATGCAACTTGTGCATTCACATGAGGTGTGTCTACGGGGTGGACATGAATGCATAGCTAGTGATAGCATGGACGCAAGTACGCAAAAGGCAGCATAGCAATCAAAAAGAGAATCTGGCACTACAGTTGTGAATTTTCATGTCTCATACCCTCTTTTAGTCTTGAGACATGATGGATTGGTGGGGCAGYGAAGGAAATAAATCTAGTAAACTTGAGTGAAATGAGTACAAACTGGGAAGACCCAGATTAAATAAAGGTGAAGGCAGCTGGCGTGCATCACAGTGATTACTGAACTAAACAGGAATATTAAACAATTCTCTGCGTTAAGGAAAGCAAAGTATGTTCATAAAATAGGTGCTGGAAAATTTGGAATGACTTTCTCAGGCTTGAGTCCATATTCCCTTTTAAGTTGAGAGAAGAGGAGAGATGCCACTCAGTTTAGCTACTGAGCTAAACTTAGAAACACAGTGTGCACAACCTCACTACCACACCCCAGATGACCATTAGCTATCACACAGTGCACTCTGTGTCATCTGTCCTCTGTATTTCATATCACTTTAACAGAGGCACATTGGTTAACAGAAGCACATTATTTTTGGAGGTAGGGGTGGAGTGAGGAAGAGAACAAAAGAAGGAAACCTGAGTCCCAAGAACAGGGATAGTGCATTAAAAAAAAGAAAGCCTCTCTAAAAAAGAGAGWTGCTGTAATACGCTGGAAAGCAGTGACTGGCCTTAAAAATTTTTCTTCTGTATCTGGAATTTTCACTGGGAAATTGATACTGAAATTACTCCAAGGAATTACTGAAATCTCCACATAAAATCTACACTCAGGGTCCTGGATCTTGYACTTGTGCTCATTAAAAGTGCAAAGATGTGAAAAACTTCTGGTCTTTTAAGTYATGCGCGTGTGCCAAGAAGTTTTCGTGAAATATTCAAAGGGTGACTTTTTCTACTTTTTTCTCTCCAGATTTAAAAAATCCTTGTTAATTGCATTTATAGCATCATTCATTTAACTTAAAGAGGGAGAGGATATGTGAGATGACCCCTTCTTTCCACATGGGGAATAACTTGATCTGTGAAACTCGCTGCCAGAGGACGTTATGGAGACCACTTTGATCTCTTGGGGGACAGGCGTACGGGTGCTTCCTACGCTGGGTGGCTCAGGGAGGCCCTGCATGGCTGCCTGCCGAGAGCAGGGAAGGATCACATCCTACGTGCTCCATTACTTGCATGACTTGCATAGAGGCATCTCTTCCCAGCCTCTGCCAGAGACAGGCTATGTGGCTACCCCAGCTGGGATCTAACCCGGCCCGACAGCTCAGCACCGTGCCTCTCAGCCAGGCTCAGTCCCTGCCTCAGGCTCAGAAGCTCTTTAACGGCATTCACATGGCTTCAGGCCAGGTCTGAGCAAAATCATATCTGGCTGCAAGCGTACTGAGGAGGCACATCCCGAATTATGAGTTTGACAAATCATGACCACTTGGACAAGATGGGTTCCTCCTCTAAAATGTAACCAGCAAAGAGCAGCTCCCTCCATCTCCTCAATGGGACATGTCTCTCAAAAGCCACGGAAAAGAGCTAAAGCACGTTGCAGTCCCTGGGGAAAACATCTGCTGCTGCACAGCACTTCTGCACTAGAGAATCTGCCYCAACCCTGCCTGGTGGCAATGCTACACCCCTGCCTCGTGCTTGGCTCCAGTCCAGGACAGCTGACAACTGCAGTGCGAGGAAGTGGGCAAAGCATCTGTTCTCTTTTTCATTTGAAAAAACTGTTATAGCATGATTTTTCTGCTGAAGGCCTGCTGCCTTTTCTAAGTCATACTTGTCCTGATAAAATGGAAAAGCCCGAGAGAGGATTTTGTCTCGTGGTGGAGGTGGGGTACAATTTCTGACTGCTATCGCAGGAAAAGTTGTTATTCTCATTAAATCATCCTCTCTGCAATATTATGCAGCATTTGTGGACCGCCGCAACTGTTTCTTTGGCAAATGCTCAGACTAATATAAGCAATCATATTGTTCTAAGGTCATCCAGGAAACCAACAGCCTCCCTTTCCTCCTGACCCTCTCACCAGCTTCCTGCCTTTCCTGCGCTCTTCCGAACGTGCTGGGCCAATTTCAGCACAGCATTGCCTTGGGGAAGTGAGCTGCTCAGAGACTCCTGTTGCAGAGAATCCCTAAGAAATAAAAAGTTCTTCCTGGAGCTTCCTCCTAGCCCCTAGAATGCAGCATCCTTCCTGAACATGGCCAAATTCCTCCTTCACTCAGGGCCATAAACATCTTGCTTGACCCTGATGGGATAGCAGCATTCCCAGGAATTTGCAAAGCAATTTGGTCCCAAGGAACCTTTTTGCTACACCCACAATTGCACCTCTTTGTGTCCCACAGAGAACAGGGAAGAAGAGGGGTGAGCAGGCATTTCCCTGAGGGCAACTTGCTGACCTACAGCAGGGAAAGTGCTCTGTGACCTTCACGATCTGCCACCACCTGCTTTTCCAACCTCATATCATGAGTCTTCTCTGCACAGGAGAGACAAGAGGAAGGTCGGAGGGGTACTGACTGGTGACAGTTCACCAGGACCTCATGGCTCACCTTTCCAAGACAAAGCAAACCCTGCTGAGAACAACAAAAATTAGGGCATTACAGAGAAAGCTGCAGAGGGTAGTTGCCCTCTTGAAGGCTGGTGCCTGTCCCGTGAGACAGAAGGGAGCGAAATGGGGCCAGCTGGCGACAAGGGTAAAAGGCAGCCGGATCTATCAGGGAAGAGATCGGGGGGGGGTGTGGGGAACCTAGACCTGTGGCTGGCCTTTGGGTGGGACCTTGCAAATATTTGGAAGGGTGCTGATATTTATGTTGTGCCAGGGGCATGTTCCCAGGGACAAGATGACGATGAGCCAAGCCCTGAGTCTGGCAGCGTGTTCACCTTGTTGTGCTGACCAAGCCACAAATAATTGTGTTGATTAAACAAATACCCTGACAGAGCTGAGAAGAGCAGAGCAGCTGTAGGCATGTCGAGTGCCGGTGCTGATGGGAGCAGCTCCAGAGAGCAAACAGGGGAGAGGAGAGCCGCTGGCATGTGAAGGGCTTGCTAGGAATGGGCCTACGGACATGAAACCGCAGCAAGAGGGAATGCACAGCCAGGCGAAGGGAGGGGGGAATTTCCACAGAGTACTTGAAGATCTTATAAAACATTCATTAAATTAGGTTTCCAGCGATTGTCAGCACTTGAATTATAAGGACCAAATGCAATTGAAAAACTACCTTTTGCTTTCATGTGAAATGGTAACTGCACATCAAACGTTTTAATCTTCTCCAATGACTAAATATGTGGAAATCTGTAGGTCTATTTATATAAAAACTTCCAAAGGATATCTTATCTCTGTGATTTACCCCCACTCCTTCCCCAAGGGATTTTTCTTTCATGTCTTCTTGCACCGTCTACATTTATTTACCAGTGAATATCACTTCAAATGAATTTAGTAGCAGGGATGTTTATAGAAATAGCACATTTTCAATGACTTGTGGAGAATACTTACAAAGTGAATGTTGTAAAACACAAGTGTGTTGACGTTAGAAAACCAATAACAGACTGGTTAACAGCCAGTCAAGGCGTGGAAGAAAATAAGAGACCTGTTCATCCACTCCAAACCAGCCCACAGTCTTGAATATCAAAATGCTCTTCGGTGGTTTTACCTCTTCTGTGACAAACCTGTTTCCAAGTAAGCTTTAGAACAAGAATTTTTCATTGAAACTATTCAGAAGATCACTTGAACAATAATTTGAATAATCATCTGAAAATACATTATTCTGGATGGAACGAAATAAAGCAAACCTTTCCAATAAGCAATTTGGAATAACTTATTCAATCACCTCTAGTCAAAAGTGCATAGCCTGAAGGAGAGTAAAGAAAAATATCTCAAAACAGCAGTTATTCTGTTATATTAATGAAAGGAACCATGTGTGAAAAGTGTACAAAATGAACTTTCCCAGAAACCCTCATACATTCTTGTTCCGCTTTGGAGCACAATGATTTAGATACTAATTTCTTTGACAAGGAGCGTTTGCTTCCAGGTCATCCAGCTGCTTGGTGGTTAGAAAATGGGAACGATGTGACAAAAGAAGGGACAACCTCGTTGCCCCCTTCTGTAAGTGAAGTTTAATTTAGCTGATGAAGCTTACATCCCTTCCTACCCTATGGAAGCCCTCTACCATCTGGCCATCATGTTAAACTATGGAGCTGGCACCCAGAGTTTAGATAACTCTTTATGCTATGTGAATGGGACGGAGAAAAGGGCAGCAGCAAAGGGGTTTACACTCTTGACAACAGACAGCATTCATGACCCTCTTCTGGCCTTGCCCTCGTGTCTCAGCGAAAAGATGAAACCTCTGTAACCCCTACAAGTGCATGAGCAACTCTGCAGCACCTCCTCCCCTTCCTTCCTCCCAAGTGAGACTGTTCAGCACGTCTGGTCTCAATTCATAAATGGCTGCAGGATGACTGAGGCTCTACTTTTTAGTATGCGTGCTATTGCTGGAAGTATTTCACAGAGCTTTCAAATGATGAGCAATTAACTGACTTTGTTAGCCCCTCCATGACTGCCCACCCTGATTTGGAAGCAAAGAAAAGAGGAAAACAGGGCACTGACACTTTTTATGTTCTTCTCTTGATGCATCTGGAAAGGAAACATCATGACATCAGGTTTCACTAGATATTCAGAGAGTCCTTTTCAGGTTTTTTTTGCGATGCTGTAGCCTTCTGGAAGCCAGATATGTTTTCTTATTTCGGCCTGTTTTGAAAGCATAATCAACTAGGACCTAATTCTGCAGTGCATATAAAAGACTGCTGAATCTGGGGCCAATTACACCTCTGAAGAATATCTACAGTACCAAGAATCAGTTTCACTCGACATACACGTATTTCTGCATACTTAGAGAAACAATCAGATAGAACCATTTTACTTCCAGCTGTAAGAAGTCTGACATCTGAGTTGAGGCAAACTGAAATGCTCACTGTAAAGGAAAAGTTGCCACAAATAAATACAAATTAATGTCAACAGCTCCTGGGCAAATCGGAAGTAAAGTCCTTAACCTGAGAGGAAAAGAAATGGTCTAAAATGTACTGAAATGCAGGAATTATGCTAAAGCCACCAAAATGGGAATATTTCCAGTATGTCATAGATGAACATTATGGATTCACTCAAGAGAGGAACCCCATCAAAATTTATACTGTCATTAGCCAGGCAGAGTATGTAGATGGACACAGTTGACATATTCTCAAGACAAGTACCACCCTCCTTCCTTTCTGTTCACCATAGTATTTGGAAAGCTAACTTTTGTTCCTTGCCTTGACTTAAATTCCCTCAGGCCAAAATGAAATCAAAGTTCAATCAAGGAAGAGACAGCAAGCAGAAGAAAGATGTACATACCGGTAAAAGTGGTCTCAAGTTACCCGAATACCCAGGGCAGAACCAGAACTCAGGTCAGAATTAACACGAGGGCGTGGAAAGTCTGTGTTTTCATGCAAAAACTGGAAAGCAATCAACACATTCCTCTCTCTAATTCATCAAGATAGAGCCGCTACTACAAAAGAAGCTCTGAGTGTCTCAGATATATCAGGGGCATTTTACAGAAGTACCCAGTAAGCCACCAGACACAGTGGTGTTGGTATCAGGACAAGTCTAAGTGGAGAAAAGCAGGAAGGTCAAAACAAATACACCAAAACAGTGATTTTTAAAGCACATTAAATCCCTGACTAAAAGGTACCATTCAGAAATACAGCAGCATTTCTTCCTTACTTTTTAATAACGACTACTAAATGAGCAGCTTTTAATCTATTTTAGCCAACAGAGAAGCCATTCTGTGAAGGCTTAACAAAACTTTCCAGTCTTCCCGGTACCTTGCCAATTTTCAGCAAGGCCATGAAGGGAAAGAGCCATCCAGCCATCATCCCGCTAAAAGCAGAGCTGCTTTTAGTTATGCATTGACAAGAAGGAAGTTGTTACCCAGAGGTCAACTTGTTAAACAGTTGTCTTAGGAAATATCATTTAAAATCCTAAAGTGACTTTGTCCAACGACTGCTTGTGGGGGGATACTGCTACCGCCAGCAATACTGCAACCACTGCAAAAGCAACACACTGGAAAAACCAAGTCCCAGCATCCAGCCAAATACCAGATAAAAATTCCCCTTCCAGAGCCTTGCAGAGATGGCAGAGATGGCTTGATAATGTCTAGAAGGAGTCTCGGAATGGGTGGTTTCGTTGGTGCACAAACTTCCCCCCAGCTGTCATACCAGTACACCACCCCAAACCAAAGTAGGTGTTGACCTAAAAAAAAAAATCCTCTGGATCCATGATATTCCCTTTTCCAAACCTAGACCAGACAGTCGTGTAATGTTCTAGCCCAGTTTCTAAAATGAATAATTACATTCTTCAGAGCTTTGCCATATAATTATGGACACCTTTACAGAAACCAGATATCCTTGTAGGTTTGGATTAAACTACTTGCAGAATGTTTACACAGAGTACAGTTATCTCCTTCTACTGTTAAACCCAAATAAAGTAGACATCGCTCACATAAAAAGAAGAAAAAAACTACTCTTTTTCAAGGACAATTTATGTGGGGATCTTCAAGGGTTCTGAAAATCCAAGAGAAATACAGACATTTAAAAGGGTACAATTAAGAAGTGAAAACAGCATTGCTGAAAATATCCCTATTTTACTGACACAGTACATGCAAATGAGAACACTGCATCCTTGTTTCTTCAAGGCAAAAAACCCCTTCATGCTAGATGAAAGAAGTTTCTAAATTATAGCTATAAGTTTTTAACAAGAGTTCACAAGGTTTCCTTCCTTAAGTACTGTTTAGATAAGGTGCTTTAAAACTGAAATTCACCCTTTCTCAGGTTCAAACAAGATCGTAGTTTCCTGTCATTCCAAATTTCTCTGTACCTCTGTCAAACCACCACTGCTTGTTCTCAGCAGTGAGGGTTCACCACCAACTAAACTGGTGCTCTCACCCACAGGGTAGGATCATCGGGACACTTCACACGTTCGAGATGTAGCATTTCCTTGGATGGGAAGGCAGGTAGAGTTAAGCATAAAGAAAATAAGGGGGGACAACGTCCATGCAAGGCCATCTGGATAATAAGTGGTGGTCTCCCTAACATTTGTTGCTGTACCTGTACACTTGAAAACCAAAACTATCTGCCAGAAATTAATTGCCACACAGTGTGACCAGTTTACCTGAATCACCACTATACAGGGCCAGGAAAGAAATCTGTGGCAGTGTCAGCAAGGTCTCATGTAATGCCTTGATGAGAAGAGCTGTAGAAGATTGTACGTCCACCTCTCCATCCCTCCCTATTTCTGAGTCGTAATTTCGCCTCATCCATCAAGTGAGAGAACGCTGGAGCGTCAAGGTCTGCAGCCTTCGGGTGTAAGAGGTGGGGGGATGAGGTTTACTGGAAAGCTGCTCACATTTCATTCGAGTAATCCTGTCTGCTTCCAAGCAGATTTCAGAAAAATATCAGTGTTCTGCTGAATAGCTTTAATGGGATTACCTTTAAGGCTTCTCTAATAAGTGGTGTTATTAAGTTGTCTGGCTCATATGGAGACTTATGCATAACCACTGGCACTCCCCCTTTTTCATGGTTTTGTTACAAATTGGAATTAGTGTCTACTTGGTGTTGGGTTTCATGTTTTAAAGAGGATTGGGTTAGGGGAAAATCTTTTGGCTAAAGCCCTTTTTAAAATTTTGCCTATGTTAAAAAATCCCTTTCTTTCAGTCTATGAAACACGTCCTAAAAGCGATTAGAGATGCTGTTCAGTACAAATAGAGATGCTGTTCAGTACAAATCTGCCAGGATCTCCAAATCAATATTTCACAGATCAAACACCAGTACAAATGATTGCAAAGGCCTAAGATTTTGCAGGAAAAAGAAAATTATCTCAGATTTCTGAAGTCAGTCTGAAAGTCCAGCAGAAATTAAAAAGAGTGGGCAGAGTTTGAAATGATGTAATTCTTTCAGCCTTTCAAGGTGAGTCATTTAAAAAAATATTTATATTTAAATCACTCTATTTTTTTAAAAGTGAACGCACTTAGAGAGTATTGACTAGAATGTTTTGAACTTGATGGAAAATCTCTCTAAAAGTGAATCAAAAAAAGACTATTAAATTCAAGGAGTTCTTGATTCAATCCCTTCAAAATAAATAAAGAAAAAAAAGTGGTATCCTAAGACCAAAACACATTATGATAACATGCATGAAGAACTGTTAAAACACAGGAAAGATTCACCCCTATGAAGACAACCCATGGAAATGACATAAAACCCCAGAGCTACTGTATCCAGATAAAGTTTTATTGAAGGAAATTCCCCAGGGTATTACGTTTAAAGGGCCTACACTCTTGTGGGACATTCTGCAGTAGTAATGGTGGTCATCAGGAAGGTTACAGCTGTGTTGGTAATGTTGACAACGTCAACGTCAGTCTCATTTACCCTTGATGGGAGGCAAATGGGCCCTGACTCCAGCACAGTAACTGCCAACAAGTTTTAGCACAAGGCAATTTGGTTTCCCTCTTTTCTGGCTTGATCCTCCTCCACCTCTGTTGGCAGCAGAACCTTTTGTTGACTCTAAAAGGTGTCTACTTTGAATAGTTTCATGTGGCATTGCTGAAGGAGGCAGAGCTGTTGATTGCTTCAAAAGTTTTTTTAAATTCAGTTTCAATTGCTAGGCTTACGGGAGAAGATGGTCTCTAAACAGTTACTGTCAGTTAAAGTTTTGGTAGGCATTTGGATGTGGAGATCAAAACCTTAAGACAATGAGTTTTTAGGCCAATATATATATAATTTTTTTTAGTTATTTATTGCCTTAGAAAAACAAGCAATGCTGATTTTTCTTTGGGGTCTCCATCTTGATACGTGGGACCTCATATGAAGCTGGAACTTCAAGTGGGAGAATGCTAATACAGCACAAGAAACCTGCGTGGGCTTTGTTTTTCACGTGGGAAATAGCACAGATGAGTTTTAAAACTGCAATAAAAGTAACTGAGCAATTGCCAAGACTTGTAGTCATGATCCCAGGATTTCAATCACTGAGCAAATACCCTTGAAACTCCCATTATGGTTTGTGAATCAGCCGCTGTCTTACTTTCTTAGAGATATCATCACTACAAATAAAAATGTTGAATCCCTGGGGAGATCAGAAGATTCTGGTCTCTGTTCTCAGGGACTTTTATTTTCCGGGGTGTGCATGGGATTCCTGCTCTTTCTCTTGGAAATGGAAAAAAGGGCCTCGGGATTTGCTACCCCGACCAGCCTGCTGTTTTCTCAATATACACCTGACCTTTCCTAACTACCTGGTAGAAGGAGGAGTTCAAAACACAAGAAACCACACTCTGGCAGCCCTATACCTTCTGCTCAGCATTTTATGCTGTGAGGAATTTCATTGCTGTTAGTGGGACTCATGCAGAAAAGTGTTTTTCTGTATGCGTAGTGCCACCAAAATCTCACCCTACATATATCTAGTCTTGTATGAAATATCCTGTACATTATCAGTTCATCTTAAAGATGCCGATAATCAAGGAAAACATATTCTGAAGCCATATGATTCCAAGACTTCAGGACACATTTAGACTACTTCACCTCTTTACACAGCATAAAGTGAAATCATTCTTTTTCCAGTTGCATTGGAAAATCTATTCATGCCCAGGTTTTCTGTGTTTTTCTAGTGACTCCCAATGGATATTACCAAACCAGCATCACTGCTGAATTTCCAGGCAAAGATATGGGGCCCTGAGGTAAAACGGAGCTGCTAGAGAGAACGAGTGCTTTTTTTGGGATGACTCCTTTCAAAACAGCATTATTACTATATTTGAAAGATCAAAGAACTGTTATCCATGAGTCATTTTTCACTGACTTCTCAATATATATATTTAAACAAATAAATAGTGGAAAAGCATGAAAAATAGAAACATAATGAGTAAAATTTTCATAAGCACCTAAGGAATTTGGGTCCTAAGGAGCTACACCCCGCTTTAAAGAATGATTTATACATAAAGAGCACACTAAAACCCATCTTCAACAATTTTATGCTTGTGATTCAAACAAATTTCCATCAGTTGACCTGTGTTTCTAAGTGGATGGTACAAGCTCTGAGTCATTTCTGAAAGCAGTTCAACTTTTTCACTCAATGATCTAAGTGTATTTATGGACACAAAGTTTTATATCTCGCTCTAATATTTAAGCACCTTTGTTGCACATACTGCCATAGACAGAACATTACAGTTGTTCATTTTTTGGGTGTGTTAGGAGTATTGTGGCAAGAAAAAGTTTATATTTACTTGCAGAAGTATATGGAGAACCTTTTTATATTAGGCAATACTTTCTCCCAAGGGGAAGAAGCTGGCTATGATCAAGAGAAGTTCAGGACAACAACTGGCTGTGATAAATGAATATACAGAGATGGAAAAGGAAGGGCTTGCTGCTAAAAATTCTTTTGTTGTAATTCAAAGTGTCGAGATGCAAAACTCAGCAGGACCGTTCCAATAACTGATCAAGTTTAGGATGCTCTGATGACCTTTCTCATTCTTTTTTCTGTAAGAATGAGTAATAGAAATGTCTTTCACCAAAAGGACTCTAAGTCTAGTCCTTTTTTAGACATGCTAAAATTTTCCCTCTCTGTTCCTCCCAACCCGTTTACATTCCTAATCTTGATGTGGTGCCTATTAATGGAGCATAAATATGGAATGTTAAATCTCTGTGTATCCCAAGTTATCTACAGCCCTGAAGGATTCGGGAAAAATTAAACAATAGAGTAGGCAAACTTCCAGCAATAACACAGCTTTAACAAACACATGAAATATTTATAGAACATGTAAGGAACAAAGGAAATGGAGCATTTCCTCCATGTACAATTTCTATCAGTGTTTCAGGAATGCTAGTCCCCTTCCATGTTGCTACTCCCAGGAGAGGGACCACAGCTAATAACCTAATGAGCTCTCCTAGGTTGACGTGATTTTGTCAAGAATACACATTCCAGTGACATAGCAATTACAATCCATAATTGGTTTGTTACTTTAGTTAAGTTTTTGAAAAAGGAATCTTATAGTAAATCTTTTGGCTGCAGATAGGTAAGGCTTACTGGCAGCAAAACCTGCAGTAGTGCAGTAATTGCATAGCGCATTTTGTAACCACATAATCTTAACTGAATATGCAAAGTGTCTGTTGCTATAACAGCAAATACTGGAGTAGTGTAACCTACAGGAAGAAAAATTATATGTATGACCAGTGTCTCATTCAGATACCTTGGGCCACACAGCATTTCTGTAATTAATGGATGGTAAAATATTGCAAAGGACATTCTAACATTGAATCAGTAGATTGGTCTCACCTAGCATGGTGTGTGTAGGATTGCTCAGTCCACTTTAAAATGGGATATTACAAAATAGCAGGCACTTTAAAGAAAGTTTAGGTGTAGGGTTGCAAGACAAAAAGGACGGTTATGGGTCCAGGGACTTGACCTGACTGGCATTTCCACTGTCAAAAATTTAGCAATCTTCAGAATGCTTTTGAATATTTATATCAATGCCAAAGTTTCCAGATTTTTTTATTTAGTTCTGAGAACATTTTTAATAATTAAGCTTTTGTACTTCAAGATTTAAGCCGTGATCTATTAGAGATGCAGATAAGGCCAATTGTGGAAAGTAAATGACCTTACATTAAAAATATTCCTATAATAATGAACCAGGCCGATCTGAAAGTCTTATTCTTACAAGCACAGGAGAACAAAAGTCTATTTTTTAATATTTTTTTTTCAATGCGAAAAAAAGCGTACCACCAAAGGAAAAGCCATGGCCTCTACAAATGTTCACTCTCCTGATAAGACAAAAGCTGAAGGCAAAAATGTTCTTCTCTCCCAAATAACAACCCAGGACAATCAACAAGTCATAGAAAGGGACCCTAAAACTCAGTTTGTCAACTGGAGACTCTTGCATGAAGAGGTTGGAGCTAGTGAGCTTCTCCCAGTGCTCTTTGCTGAGCCAGTGGTCTGTGCTCAGCCGTCTGCAAATCCATGTATCGCTGTGGCTGTTCAAAGCTTAAGCCTCACATCAGAGCTTTCTTAAAATTCCTGATCTCAAAAAAAACAGCCAAAAAAGGAAAAAAGGTAGAAAACTGGAGCCAAAAGCTGACCTGCACTGAAAAGGTTGAGCTTCTTTTTAATGTATCTAAAAATGAATGTGGAAATAATTACAACAAATAACTATTTGATTTTTCATGTAAGTCAAAGATTATATACACACATACTTACAAATCTTTCTTGCCTGGGCTAATGGAAATCTTTAGGCAACTTTAATTTAGCTRCTGTTAACATTCTGGCTACAATAGATTCAAGTGCAAAGTGTGTTGTAAATACTAGAGCTGTTTATAACCTGAAGGGCAAATTTAAATCCTGTTTAATTTCCTTACCGTTGTTCATAAAACAGTCACTTCAAGAATAGAAGCATGATGTGGAAACATAACAAATCTCTCACTTTTATCATCACATCAGAACAAAACAGTCCTCTTTTCCAGCTTCACTACCATTTTTGGAAGTGAGAGAAAATTTTATTCCTAGTGATGGGGAGGGACTCCTGACAATCCAGAGCCGCCCGGGCTTAAAAACAACAACAACAACAAGAAGTCTCTTTCAGATTTTACACATGATTCGTTTTAGTATTTCTTGGCATTGAAAACCATGAGTGGTTGCTCATCACATTACCCTTGTTAATTGGAAAGGCACCACAGCAGCATTGTGGCTGGTGGTACCTGAGGTTTGCTGGCACTTGAGAGCAGGAGAACCCAAGGGACCCTGCAGAGCAGTCAACACTTTCTTGACAAGGAGGTTGCTAAAAATAAGTGGTTATACACATTCACAGAGATCCAGGCCTATTTGTGAATGATTCACGCAGATGGAAAGGAGACAGATTTGCTGGATGCTTTAGGTCGTTGCAATTAGCTCATGAGCTGCATTCCTCATGCTGAATGATGCAAACATGCTCTGGAAAATGGAGATATGGGTGGAAATAATTTGATACCATTTTTACTCTGAGAGACCATGGAACATCTAGGATGTTTGATAATAATATCTAATCTACTGTGGGATTTATACACAGCCTTAACACAAGTCTAGAAACCAGGACTAAAGCAGAAGATAAAATAGAAGATGACCCTTCATTGCTGAATATATATTGAAGTTGTATCCTGCAAACAAACTTCAGACAAAACATGGAAATCTATTGTTAAAAAACTAGTGAAAATCTTGGGCCAAACTGGGATTGTGGATGCTCTCTCTGTCTAAAATAACCCCATTAACTTCTGTTTGGCTCTCTGATTGTTAAAAGTTCTTAAAATACTTTGCCCATTTGCAATTTATCAGTCATCATTTTGATAGTCAAACTTGTAATTTTTATCATAGCTTGAGGAACTAATTTTTTTCTTAGTGGAGATATTGTTGGACCACCTGATTGGTGACTAGATCTGCGATCAGTACCTTTTAGCTGTGTGAAGGAAAGCGAAACATTAAAGTAATGATGGAGGTTTAGTTAAAGGTGATGGAATTCATTTGAAAACCCTGTCATTCTCGAGGTAAACTTTCAGAAGTACTTCTAAGGGAGGATCATTTTGTTATCTACTTGGTATGATCTGCTTTTGCAGCAATACTTAAGACTAAATGGACTGGATTAAGAACAGATTTCCAGCTTTTTAAAAGATCTTAGCAGTTTGTCATGCAGAGAAGCAAAGCTGGAAAGAAAATAATCTGTAGGAGATAAAATATCATTTGCAGCTTTTGTTTTCCATGCTGTTTGTGATTAAACTATATTTAGGTGAAAATAGGGCCTTTTGTATCCAGTTCTCAGTTGTTCCTCTTTGTGATGCCCCTGCTATGTCACAGCCCATCGTTATGATGACACTCTCTGTTGCCATGGCAGTGTGTCTGCATTCCCAGACTGGGCATGCCAAGCTCAGAATGGGACAGCTTGAGAGAATTTTGGTTGTGAGCGTTAAAGCCCTTATTTAGTCACTGATGGTACTGAAAAATAGCAAATGTAGCAAGAAAAATGATGAGTGAAAAAAAGATGGAATTATCTGCAGAAGTACGTACTTCAAATTTACCTCAACAGAAAAGGCCTTCAGTAACTTGTTATTAATGGGGTTTTTGCACGTAGTTCGTGCTTTTAAAATGAGAGAAGGAATCCGTGTCTTCCTTGGAAACATATGTTTCATTTCTGAAACTTTCAAATCTTTGAACCGCCTGGACAACAGCACATGTCAGGATGGAAATTCCTTTGAGGTCCTCTGCTCTCGTCCCTTCCTGGAGCCTGGACTGGGAGAACAGAGCCAGGAAAAGCAAACCTTTCTTCAGGTGTTGCCCACAATTCTGCTGTACAGGGCTGCCGTTTGCCAGTTCGGATTAGTTAGGTGTAGTAACCCCCGCTGGGTGCCAGACCCTTCGCAAGCAGGGTCTGCAAGAAGGATGATGCCTGCTCTCACAGAGCACTGGGGAGGTGGATGTCTCTTGAGAAACGGTGATACTGCAGCTGTCTGCACCGAAGGAGCATGCCGATAGGCACCGGGCCTAAAATGTTATCTTGCTCCTGGAAAAGGACCAGCTAAAGTATATTAATGCCACATACAGCCTTAAATGTAAGTCATCAGACACTGGGAGCCAACAAAATGCTATTGTTGCACTTTCTCCTTCCTAAATCACATACGCAGTCTTGTTCTCCGGGAGGAGGAACTATAAATATGGTAGCCTAAAAAGATTATTGTCGACTAGCACATACGTTGATTTGAGTCTATGTAATGGCACCTCTAAAATGATTTTAAAAAACAACAATGAAAACAAACCATAACAGATGATGGATGAAAGTTATATGTACTATATCCCATACATGCTGCATTTCTTTCTGTATAATGATCTGAAGATGTCTGCTTATAATGCAGATTAAATATGAATTAGGAACCTCTTAACTGTTTGCTCCTTGTGTTCAGCTGCTTGCAATTTGTAAATAATGTACAGTACAAGTATGCTGAGTAAAATCCTGACCTCTGCTGAAGTCAGCGTAAGTGTTGCTGCTGAGCCTCAACAGGGCCAGCATCACCCACGTTCTGTTAATTCCTGAAAAAGCCTGCAATGTGTTTGAATAAAACCCTGGGCTGTGCAGAGACATTTATATCATCTCCATTGATGTGAGAAGAATGACTGGATTAGTAATAGAAAACCCAAACAACATGCACCAGTTTTTGACAGCTACTCTGTTAGCCCAGGTCACGCATACAGCATGGGTTCAGGCAATATTTCAAAGAAATATTGTTTGAAAGCCACGGCTCCTTTCTGTCCAGACCCATTAGTGGAARAGGCTATCGGCCACAAGAGACGGCGCCTACGGACACCGAAAAGCGCAGCAGTGGCCGGTGACCTGCTATCGCCGACCGTGCACAGACACTGCCCGGCGCCCGACGTGGGCAACGCCAGCACAGGCAGAGGAAGCAGCAGCTTGCTTTACGGGATGGAAAACTGAGGATAGGATGTGCCTGCCTTTTTTAAACATGTAGATTTTTTCGAGGCTATTAAACAGCTACTCCAAGGCCTAAGGTACCAGCATCTGACCAGGATATTTTAAAACAGAGTGATTGGAAGCAATAATCACAGCACACGGTTTGCAGAATGGCTCATGTCTTGAAATGAGCTATACTGGCAAAACTGGAAATAAGGCTATAATAATGTTTTATACTGTACTTATTTTTATGATCCCTGCATAGCATATTGGAAGCAGCTGTGACATTTTTGAACACAGGGAAAATGTGATGGACCTATTTATTAGAGGGGGTTAAGAGCCCCAGGTGGTCTGGAGATTTAAAGACCAGGAAATACCAGAGACAAATGAGAAAACAGGATGATCTAAGCCATACCAGTTGAAATAGATTTTGATGATAAGGCACAGTTATATATCTTACAGTCTAAGATGGATATGTCATGGTAGGGACAGCATTACTGAACGGTATTAAGGGCGATAATTACAGAGCCCTCTTTCCAGAGATTATATGCCCTCTCCACACCGATCCTTGCTATACACTGCTGGAAAAAGCACAGAAATACCTAGGATTTTTATATCCCACAGTTATAAAGTCATAATAATTCATAGACTTCATATGAGAGTGTTTCCTTGCCTGGAATTGAACCCTGAGAAGTCTCAGCACATTCAGATCAACACAAAAACATGGAGCCAAGTTCTGCCTTCACATAATACATGGACGTTGCCGCTTAATACTGAAAATCAGGCTTTCCTCTTTCTATCAATCATATTCTGTGGGAAACACACATGAAAGAGAAAGGCTTTTAAAATGTGTTTTAGTCCATCATGCATCTGTAGCTCATCTTGCTCTGGAAGCCTACGTGTTTTGCCGTATTGCTGGACTTTATCCCGCCTGATAACAGAATTTCATCATTTATACTTATTACTCAGGGAACTGCTTAGCAAGGCAACTGTGAATGCCTACAGAGGACTTACAGATAATCTCTACATATCTGAGTTGAAACAAATCTGAGTGAAAACTGCTGCAAAATGTAGACAGCGGAATAAATGCAAACCCTATGTATGTCAACTGATTTCAGAGCTCGTTTTGTAGGGCCACGGCATCGTGCTGAATTTTATGCTGTCTCCATTGAACTCAGTCAAGTGTTCTGGGTAAATATGGACAGAAGGGCTAGTATTTGGCCAAACTGAAAGCAGTGGGAAAGCTGCCACCCACTTCAATGAGGCCGTGATTTCACCGCAAATATCTTAACTGCCTACACAYGCATAATGATGCCACACAAATCTCAGCCTATAGTCTGCCTCACAGGCATATCTGCTGCTGGCTCTTTGTTTGTTTGCAAACAGACTCAGAGCAGCGTCACCTACACAAGTTTTCATTAAGCGGGTCAGCAATGGACCATTATCACTCCCACGTGCAATAAGTATCAGTGTAAAGCGACATAGTCAGAATGTAGAGCTGGTTACCCATTTTTGTACTCTCTGAAAACAGCAATACATGGTTTATAGTTGATAAATAAAGCCTAGTTACAGTGGAGTGAGTCTGCTCAAAATATAGAATCTCCATTTGACCAGCAAGATCTGGGAGTTTCAGCTCCTAGTCAGGATGAGAAGCGGAGTCTCTGAAATTTGTTGCAGAGGAAGAATTCTGAGAAAAACATTAACTACAAAAGCATGTAACGGTGTGAATATGGTGGGGCTGCCCCAAAACCACAAACCTGGCAGCTCCAGGGACATCTCCTGCTGGAACGAGCCGGAAACTGTTGTCCCTAGAAGCCTAGGACACAGGGTGCCCCACCAGATACAATGCCAACAGAGAAGTCCACCCCAGCCACTTGCCTTTGGAACCCAGTATTTCAATGGAAATTCATGCTTTGACCAAAAATTACTTTTGTTCTGACTAGCTTCAAGAAGAAATTAGTTTTCATACATAAATAGCACCAAGTTATTTCTTTCAAGGAAAAAATGGTTCTAGTGGTAATTTCTTCTAAAAGTACTCGTATACTGGATTTACACCACTGAGAAATGGAGAATTAATCCCTCTTATAAATTACTGCTGTTTAGTAATTGCTTGCTGAGATAATCCAACAATTATATTCCTTCCAGACATTTTAAACCAGCTGCCCAGGTATTGCAATTTCATACTACAGCAGTCTGAACAGGTCCTGGCAAATAGACTGATGTTGTGGATGACCAAAAAGCTTCTTGGTACTCTTTCTATCAAGACTACCTTGTTCACAACAGACAAAAATAAATCCTCTGCCCTTTTAGTGCTGGGAACTTGCTGTGAGTTTAACCCTCTACCTCTCAGGAAGAATCATTACATTAATCACCTCACAACGTTTTTTTGAGTAAGTGCTTCCTGATAATACTTAGGCAAGATATTTGTGCTAAACACTGTGGGTTTTATAAAGCTTTCTATAAAATTGGACAAGAAAATGAAAGTACAATAAAAATAAATAACAAGTAGCAATGCAAACAATTTAGATAACAAGCATGTTTTACACCTCAGCATATTCACCTTTTAAGTTCATAATAGTATATTTTTAACACAAAATGCGATAGGGCTAGTGTCCTGAGTAATTCTGCAAGCTGGTTTCTGTGAGATAGAAACCTACCCAAACTGAGATTTTCAGATTTGCATAGCAGGGGTTTGGTCTCCCCCGTACCCCAATAACTTCATTTACTGCAGTGACATTGCAGAAATGGGCATCCAAGGGGTTGGGTGGAAAGAAATCAGGTTGCCTATGCAGCACATGTGTGCTGATTCTAAGCCTGGCTGATCTGGCTGGTGATTCCATTAACCAAATACATATTAATACCATTTTATACAAAGTAAATGCAATATATACTAATTATACTTTAATATAGTCTTTAAATGAAGCTATAAGGATTGTGGGAAATATCAGCAGAGAATATTTCTTCTGTTTTGCCAAAAGGAAACCAAACTTGTTGCTATTTAGTTTTACCAGGTGCCTTTTAACCATATTTACATTTTAACCAGAACCTTCCTACTTGCAATAATGCCAGATGGCCTACTGATCATAAATAACTTGAACGCACATAGAGAAATTTACCATTTAAATGAAAGGAGGACAGTGCTTAAAAGAAAATAAAGCACTATTACCAGCCTGTTACCAAAGAGGATAAATGACACTTCTGAGAAGCAAAATGCATGAAACCAACCCAGCTTTCCATAATCCCCAGTCAACTGGTGAGCCTTTCTACGAACGCAGGCTGGGAGAGAAGGGAATTAGATGCCTTTCTGCTGGAAGTCAATGAGAGTTGGGTGATTTATCCTTTCCTTCCCTCTTGCAGCAACAACACTTAGAGCAGGAAGGCGTGTTCTCCTCAGTTACCCAAAGATGGGGAACGCAAATTTGAACCGTTGAGACTCTCTGATCAAATGCAAAGAAGTCCTCTCAGTGTCAGCCCTGCTATTGCCTCATGAGGAGTTGATGGGGCTGATGAATATCAGCCTTGGCTGATATTGTGGCAGTAACTTATGCTGTGGCTCTCATTTCATGTGGTCAACCAAACTGTGGTCTGATAGTCACAGGTTAAGGCCACTACTGATTGCTAGTTGTCTTAGTGATCACCAGCTAATGATACCAAATTTCACCCTCACAGTAACGATTTCATAGCTCAGGCTACAATCTATTCATTTTTATATGCCCGGTTCTGGCATATAGAAGAGATAGACACATAAGGTCAAAAAGAGTTAACCTTTTCATATTAGGTCCCCTCAAAATTTTCCATCCTGTAGTATAATTGTTTCCTCATTTTCAGAATATTTTTTGGCATTTAAATCATTAAAAGCATGAGTACGGTGGTGCTGAAACTGAGCTTACTGTCTGGTTAATAAAGTGATAGTCAAGCCCACAAGGAACACGAAAAGAGCCCCTTTCCAAGGGACTATGTAGACATGATCTGGAAGAGATGTTTCTTTCAAGACTTCCTCTGCTCTCCTGAACCATAACAAACCTTATAAGACTCTTCAAACATATAACAAGCTTAGTAAGGACAATCTCCAATCATCCTATTAAGAATAGCTGAGTGTCTGTTGGAAGAATGAATAAAGCTTTAACGTACCTTAAGGACAGAGATTATGGAAAGTAGACCTTTAATCCCTAGAGAAGACACTACAAGCAAGAGAAAGTAGTGAAAAGTCTTCTTTCCCCTGAATTCTTCAGTGGGAGCTCAGGCTGAACAACAAGCAGCACGGAAATAGAAAAAAGTGCTTTAATTCATAAGGATCCTTCCGTAAGATATCATCCAGGAAGGGGAAACAAAGACAGGGAAGAATTTCATTTCCTAAATAATCTTTGGCCCATTTTTATGGCTTTGAGGAGCAATAAAAAGTTGTCCAAAAGGAGGAGAGCAAGAAGAAACCCTTTTTTATTCCACCATTTCCCAGTTCCTCCTCACTCAATGTCCCTGCAGCAGTCTCGACAGAAAATGAAACCCTTCCTAGGTACTCCTCTTCCCTGGCTAATGCGTAGCTAAGGGTTTGTCGATCCACTTTCTCCTGCTGCTGCTGCACAGCTCTGGTACAAGAAGCTTCCTAGCATTTACTATTACAAAACACTCTCTGGATCTCTACAGCAAAGATTAAAAACCAAACTAAAAAACCCACCAAAAAAAAAATATCTTTTTTAAATTCTGCTGGCTCCTGAATTTTTTTATAAGATTGATCTTTTTAAGAATGATGACATGTCCACTGAAGTTAGTAGGAACTAAAAGGCTGCTTAGATATTTCACACTCAGACCCAAATAGCTGGGTTGATGATAACACATATGACAATTTAAACAATACTAACAAAAGCAAAGTTCAAAATTGTTCCATGTCAGGCAATCAAAACCTTGTGAAATCCTGGAAAAAAACCCGTTTTGCAAAAAAGGATGAATACAGCCCAATAGTGGTGGGGGAACAACCATCAGAACTATGTGCTTTGTTAGTCAGATTTAGAGAACTTTTCTTTGCTTGAACATAAAAGCACAAGTTCCTCCCATTTTTAGCAATTCAGTACAATGAAGCTAACAACAATAATACTACAACCTCTGGCAAGACAAAACAAGAAGGAAAATTTCCCAATTGCGCTGTAGGCTTGTGCAGTCCAAACCTATACTATACCTGGTGTCAGAAAAGGGAAAGACCAGAGCTACAAGGAATACATTTTACAGAGATCCAAACTTCTGTAGCCAAAGCCTAGGGTAGGCAAGGACAAATATGCTGACTAAGTTGAATGTTAAGCTAAATTTAAATGTTTCCCAAGAGATTAGAATGACATGTGGAAGTTTCAGTAATATTATTATGATTTAAAACAATATATTTGCATTCTGGACATCATTCCTTTGGGATATGTACAGCTGGCAGATTATAGAGATTGCAGCTGGATGCTGCCACTTTGAAATACCCATGCACTTTGAGCCAGTAAAAATGCAATCATATAAAGAGTCTCTTATATGATATTGGGAACGTAAGCCATGACTTAAGTTTCCAGGACAACACAACCAAAAATACCATGTATCAATTGCAGGAGAAAATTATAGACATTCCCATTTGCTTAACTTTATTTGCCTTTAAGGGTTAGGCATATAAACTGGATTAAAACAAAAAAGTAATTGAAGGCTGCAGGATGATTTCTTCAAAATATGAAGCCGTATTTTCTCTGAGTTTTTCTGTATTTCAGTAGAGGTATGAGGAGGGTGGGCCCTTTGCTCACTCATAACAATTGCATCAGCTGTTAACCAATTTGGCTGCAGCCTGCAAATGAACTGTAGCTAAATATGGATCAAAAGTTTTCATCTGCTGTGAAATATCCGTCCTGGGTACATGGTCTCATACTGAATCTATCAGTTAGAAATTGCAGTCCTAATGTCTCTTTACGCCTTCTAATTTACATTTGAAAGTAAACAACCACTCTATATACCTCTAGAAAATGACAAGTTTATAGTGCAAAAATCTTGTGCCCCCTTACATCTATAAATATCTACGTCCCCAAAACCTAGTGGTAGACAGAAGAAAAATGGTGGCTTTTTCTCTGACCTCCGAGGTCTTGGGTCAGGTCACGTGCTCAGCTGCAGATCCATTCCACTGTAAATACTTGCACACCTCAACAACTCACAAAGCAGAAAATACATTTAAGGTAAACTCATACTCCAAGGCCAGACAACATAAAAATACTCAGACTTTAATTTTGTGACTGTCATGTTATTGGTAACTGTATAAGATTCATATGCATTATAGCTCTTCTTTACAATAATAGTGTATTGTCCTCTTCTTATAATCTGATAATTTATGGTACAATTGCAATAGTCAGTAATGTGGTGTCTTTACGTGCAGTTTAACACCTGACAAAACAGCTTCAAGAGCTGCTTTGGATCTAAATCCAATATAAACAACATAGGCTGCCATTTAATGCTTAGAAACATTTATACCACAAACATTAACAATGAAGTCCTTTAACTCTCCTGTGGACTTTGCTTAAAAAAGCGTGCTGATTTTGATGTTCCTGAAAGTGACAGAAATAATACGCAACTTAAGACACCCATTCAAGATAGGTTCTTTGTATTCAATAATTTTTTGGGGGGTTCAGTTTTCATGATTACCATCTTCTTTTGGAACAGTGGTTTGGAAGATTAGATTTTGATCATCTTTCAATAATACTTTTTTTTTTTAATTACTCTTCCCAGTTTCATTGTCACAAATATCTAGAAATCTATTACAAGTAGGTAAAAAATGCAAAATCATTTGCATCGTAATCTTAATTTCTCTCCACTTTTTCTGTTCTTGTATCACAAACCAATAAAGCCTGATTGCCAGTTCTTACAAATATCTTCCAAATTTTTTCCATACTTAATTATTGATCTAGAGTTCCTTTGTGAATAGATCATTGCATCTGCTCAAGTGTCTGAAATGTAACTTGTAGCGATGGGTGAGAGGGGCCCAAGGTGTAATTCTCTTTGCTGACTGACTAAATATCACTTCCAAATAATTTTCTTGCTACAAGCAATTATTATGAACTCAAACTTTGTTTCCCACGATTATTCTGTAATGTTTGCTTTAAATTCCAGCCATTGCTCTCCTTAAAATAAGGGGCTGAGGAAAGGGATTCCGACGGGAGGGAGATTCAGGCATAGCCAGAGAGGATTAATCTAAAAGCCAAGCACAAGAAGTATCGTTCAGATCTGACTTTGATACTTTTTAAGCTGTTTAGTTGTGGAAGTTGTTTGACCACTGAAATACCAACCGACCTAGAAGTTCATCACCTGTCAGGCTACCACTGAACGGAGGCCAGTGTGGAAGGCAACATGGGTTAAAGGAGCTTAACCAACAGAAAAGCAAACAATAACCAGCAGATTTTATTTCTATAAACACAGGTTAGTGCCAGCTGGTGACTTCATGTCTATGGAAAAGTTTAAATATTCTTGTCTAAATTAAGCCTTGGAGAGTTTATTTGAAGTGATGTTTTCTAAAATATTTAGTAGGGCAACCGGAGTTGTGCCACGAACGGGATAAGAAAGTCCTGAGTAGAAGCGAAGGGAGAACGCTGACCCTCCCTGAAGCCAGGACAAGACGCGTTAGCAATAGCGAGGTTTGTGGTTGAATGCCGAGACCCGTCTCTCAGACACGATCAGTACAACTGCTACACTAGGCGAAGCAGTGAAGTTTAAACACCTAATTTCCCTGTTAGCTGTATCCCTCAATTTTCTGCTGAGGAAGAGGAAATCGTGCTAGGACACAGATCCAAAATATGCAGCAGTTTCCCTGGAGAGGCAGGGTTCAGGCTGGGATTTCTAAGCCTCAGGGGGATTGCGCTCTCCAAGTCACCCATGCGGAGAGCCTGGCCGCCTGCCCAGGCGGGGGACTGCCGCAGCGCCCGGGATGCTGCCACGGGCAGGAGACTTCCAGTCCGCTGGGCACTCCCAGTTTACGTCTCGTACTTGTACTGGAGGTACTTTTTCAGTGGTAAGTTACACCTTCACTCCTTGCTCAGAAGAAACCTTGCTGCTCCCAGTTCAGCCTTGCACCGCTTTACTGGATTAATTAGCGGCTTGCTGAACTCACAGTGTGCTGAGTGGGGTGTTTGGGGAACTTCAGCTAAATTGCCTGAAATCCCCCCCTCTGCTTTGCAATCCCGAGTCCAGGTGTCAGTTCAGAGCCGCCGGCTTTTTTGATAGCTTATCTATCAGACCGACCCTGGCGGAGRTGCTCTCAGCACCGTGAAACTCCTGCTGCCGCTTACCTGGAAATTAGAGGTTTGTTGGAAACCTGCCCGGCTCCCTGCCTGCCTACTTCGCACGCTCTTGGCGAGCTCCTCTCCCAGTGCCCCGGCCCTGTGCACCGCTCTGCAGCAGCTCTGGCTTGCAGCTCCCAACCAGGGGAACAAAACCCCAATTTTTGGCTTCCCGGGGACCTGTGGTCACAGGCTCTGCTGGTTGAGGGGAGCCCACCATGCAGCCTCCTTCACAGCTGAAGACCCACAGCTCTAGGACAACCGGCAAGTCCCCCTTCCCCTAAGGCGCTGCTCCYTTTCACAGAGAATTCAGAAATGTTTGGGTTTAGGTTTGGATTGGAACGGCACCAAAATGATCAGACTCAAAATCCCCCCCAAAAGAGGATTGCGTTTCTTTGTTCTGTCCAAGATCAACAGCTGGGAGTCAGCCGCAGCTGCCTGTGCTATTTGCTGGTGGATTCGCGCGGGCCAGCCACTCTGCCGGGAGCCGTTCCTGAGGAGCAGCCCAAAAAAAGACAGGGCAGATCAGGAAGGAAAAGCTGCCAGAAATGGAGGTGCAGGGAAGAGGCTTTTTTATGCCTTTTTTTTTTTTTTAAATGCATTACTCTTCCTAATAAGAAAAAGACATCACTTAGGCTAAACAGCTCCGTATCAGCTACTAAGTCTCCTCTGCAAATGCAGCCAGAGTGCAAAGCACAAGAACTATAGCTCCTTCCCACACGCCCTCCCTCAGAACATCCTCCCCCAAATTTGAATGAATTCAAACTAGGAATGCAATTCAGGCAAAATATAATTTCTTGGTATCTGTTCCACTCTCAGTAAGAAAGGTTAATCCTCCTTTCCCCCAAGCTATTTTCTCCTCTAAGCTTCTTATCATCTTCTACACCATCCACAATATGAAGACACAGTTTTCGTACATCTCTCAAGTTTGCCGCTGCCAATGCTGTCAGAAGATTGCATTATTATAGGAATGCAATTTGTTTCCAAATTCTGAAGATGGAAATACTGAAATAATATAGAAAAAGATGCTGAACAGTCATAGCTACTGTCCTCGTTTTTAGAAGAGTTTTATAGACTAATAAGGGCGGTACATTAAGAGAGATCTATACACAAACTTTCTTGGGAGTTGTTGTCACCAGAAGAGAAAACTCAATTCCCAGGACACAGCTATGATTTTACTGCATGCAGAATTAAATGTAAAATTTGTTTCTTTTAGTTATTTTTCTCATTATAGTATCTTCCCTTCAGCATCTAAGAAAAAAACCTTTTAAATTAGTCAGAGCTATTGTTCATAATGTGTGGCAAGGAAGGAAGCAAGTTTTTTTGGGTGTGTTTTTTTTTTTTTTTTAAAGAAACCACAAAATGGAGACTACAAATACCTACAGCCATGCAAGAAATGCAAGATAGCACATGCCCATCCATGATAGCCACAGATTCCTTAGACAGATACGCACCAACAAAGTGAAAACTCAATTACACAATAGCTTTCCCTGGCACCTAAGGAGTCAGTCTTACCTGCTTTTTAGAAATCTCAAGCTCACAGCCAGGTTAATGACATCTACAGCCTCTTTGTCAGGAGCAATAGGAAAAAAGGTAGAACCACACTCCAGCTTTAATGGTAGAGGCAACATCAGAATCTTCAACGTTCTTGTTCAAAATGATGAAAACAATGTTTTTTTATTTTTGCAGTCTACTTTGTCAATGAAAACAGAACCTGAAAAAATTGTCAGTCATGTTTTTAAAATCAGAATGAAGACACAAATACTAGTAATCATCGAAATTGAAGCTACTAGTGTAACCTGGAAAAGTGGGCTGCTCACACAGTGAATCCAGATTAAGAACGACATTTGGAGACAGATCTGCACATGGGGCCAAACCAAAGCCCCACATGGAAACTCCTCCAGGGTTTGGTATGAATCAAAATGTGCACGAGGACCTACATCCTGTTTCCCTGGCCCATATGAATGTTGTGGCTTTTATCAATATGGTATTACATCATCTGTAATTTGCCTTCTTCTCCATGCCTTTTCCCCAAAAAAAGTCTCTACTCTCTGTAAGGGAACCCATCAAGAAGTTGCCTCAGATACATTATGCTCGGCTGCCACCTCTGTACTCATAAGAAACAGATCGTTCTTTACGGCACGCACATTTTCTGTTGTTAGCATAGCCGGAAGACAACTCTTCTGTGCAAAGGAACTCCGCGCTGTCACTTAAGGTTCAGCAGTTTAATGGCATCCTTTCATGTTCAAACACACTGCCAGCATCTGCTAGAAAAGAAACCATCTTACCTTTGCAATCTATCCCTGCCACCTGATCCTCAGTTATGATGAATGAAAACATGACCTGTTTAATTCGCTTATTGTATGAGACAGAGCAGCTGTCTTACATTTTTAGAACATGTTTATACTATCTAAATTAATCTAAATCTAATTAAAAGTACTTTGGGTTGAAAAAAAAGTTACCACAGAAATTAAAGCTGCCAGATGTAGTTATAATATTCTGGCAAAGTGAAAATACATTATCCCTATGATTTATACAAGAATTGGAGGATGTGGTGGGCAATAGCATAAGAGACTTGTCCAGTAGAACAAATATTTCTGCAAAAAGAAGGTCACAGCAGTTTCTCCAAGTGATGGTGCTATTTAGATAACTTTCCAGTTTTACTTCTGCACTGAAAGAATTGCCTGACATAGATTGGATCAACATTCAAGGCGGGTTTCCTGATAAGGATAGTTTTCAGAAGAAATTACCTTTTCTGCTCAGCAAAGCAGCAGACGGGTCAGGTTCCTTCTGAAGCCAGAACAAACAACAAATCGAGCTCCCAGAGCCTGAGAAAATTAATTACCCCCTCTCCAAGGTGGAACTGCTTTCCCTGCACAGACAGCAAATCTTCGGTACAATTAAAAGGCAATTTTACTGGGGAAATCAGGGAAGAGACAGGAAATAAGCTTGGGAATTAGCAGTAAAGCTAATATTTCTGTCCCCCCTGCCAAGCTACCTGTTCTAATAGTGGCCATCCTCCCAGAAGGGCTGGAGGCCACATGGCCTGGTGTCCCCACAAGGGACGGCTACTGGTCCCGGTGACTGGGAAGAACTCCCCTTGCCCTTGGGGAAAGCTGTCCTGGAGCTGCCTTCTGCCTCCGTCCTGTCCCACCTGGGAGGTCAGGGGCCATGGATGGAGCCTGTGGGCACCTTCTCTGTGGGGAGCTGCTTTATGTGGTATTTGCTTTACATGGCGTTTCCTCCGCTGCAAAAAGCTCTAAACTTGGTCGGGGTGAGCCATTTAACCTGATGTGTCTGGAGAAATGTTTATATTATTTGCCATGGTGATACAGTTCTGTTACCCACACACTAAACACATGAGTAGTTTCGATTCACAGTTGTCCCCGGGAGTGACAGAAGGGAGGTCTGGTCCAGGCCCTCCTTTCTTCACATTCATCGATGGACGGGGATGGAACGACTCCCTGTCCCCAGTTGGCAGTCCCCTGGCTGAAGGTCTGGGTCCATYTGAGGCCACCAGCTGCTGGGTGCCAGGCCTCTCCGCACAGGTAGGAGATGGCAGTAGGACGCTCACGTCCCTCTGGGCACCAGGGCTTGAGACTCACATCTATCATCCAAGCAGGCAGATATAAATGAACAGGCAGGAGGTATAGGGCAGAGTTTTCTTCCAGAGCAGCCCTGCCGCTGGGCACTCACTTCCTATGGCTGCCCTGACCCTCCACTGTAAATTAAAAGTGTGAGAGAGAGAGCATGCACGCACGGGACCCCAGCCAGAGTCGGACCAAGGAGGAGGAGAAGGTGCTGCAGTAGCAGCCAGGCGGGGACACAGCGGAGGGGACGCGGCCAGCGAGCTGCCACGCAATGGGGGAGCGAAGGGGGACCCCACCGGGACAGCAACCCATGTCCCCAGGCTGCACAGCAAGGAGTGTGGGAGAGGAGCCTCACGCGTCAGGGGGACAACTGGCACCTAAAGAGGACACTGACAACCATCAGGAACGGCAACATGAGTTGCTAGGGGAAGGTTTGGGAAAAAAAGAGGAAAAAAAGAGAGGAAAGACTGCCCCAGACAGCTGTCAACTGGCAGTTTCTCAGTGAGCATGTGCCTAATGTAGAGACTTAACAGGACCTGGGTGTTTCCCTCTACCTACACCAGCGACAGTGGCCCTGGACACCCACATGGACCTCACCACCCAATCCCATAATGACAGGCTCCTTCACTCAAGGCAAGGATTGACTGTCAGGGACATTTGACGGGGAGGAGATACTCCTGCTCGGTGTCATTGGACCCCTGCCGTCTCATCACCAATCCTCCTCATTCACCCTTAGACTTCCACATCAGCTCGTCAGGGGATTTTTTTTTTTCCCTTTCTTCTTTTTTTTTGTGCAACTCCACAATGTTTCCTTCTCAAATACCCATTTCCATTGTGCCTGATCCCAATTTGAGCACAATAGGTGGTGGGGACAGGAGCCTATTTTATCTCCACGGTGATAGTCTGTTCCACAGCTATCATCTTTAACTAATTTCCACTATTATATAATTTTATAAGATTAGCCTATTTGCCTGGCAATCTAAGAAAAGCCATACTTTCTATAACATGGAAAACTCTTTCATTTTCTACTTCTACACGTTATAACTTTTTTTGCATAAACATCTAAAGTCCTGCCCTCATTTATTTTTCAGAGGAACACCTAGATGAGTGTATTTGAAGAGCATTATAGAGTTAGGCAGAAACAAACTATAAATGAAAAATAGAAGGCACWGTAAATAAATATGGAATATATATAAATAAATACAGAAGGCATTTGTACTTCACTGCTCTCAAAAAGGAAAAAACATCTCTCATAACTGAATGACCCCAGGTGTTAAATGGCACTGTGTCTAATTTGGCTTTCATATGTGAAAACATTGGGCATTTCCCATAGTAAACTAGAATGATTTCTGAGGTCTTAAACTATACGTTAACATCACAAAGTTAGAGTATTTATTGGATATAATTTGGTATGGGTTAGCAGGATATTTGCTATGAATATGTTTTCTGAGCTGCAGGTTGTATACTTGCAGTGTTTGTCTTTCAGATGTTGCCTTTTAGCATCTGAAAGATATTAACATTGCTGTGGTATTACAGTCATCCCCTTATTAATCATTTGGCAACCTTCCCTCTTCCAAAAACAAGGGATCCACTTACTTCCAGGAGTGCAGCCTTCAGATCATTACAAACAAGATGTAAGAAATGTGTGTTAAAACGTTACTTCTAATATGCCAGCTAGTGTGTTTTGACTGCGTGTGTGTAACACAGAGTGTACCCATGCTCACGGCTATCAATCCTTTACAACCTGTGTTTGGCTTTGGCATTCTTCTACGTACAATTCTGCAATGATATACTGAAACGTGTATCATAAGGGGATTGGTACAAGAGAATAATGAAAATTTTCCTTATTTCTGCTAAGTAATAACAACTCATAAATAATCGATGTCATTACAACAAATGCAAAATGATTAGAGGGATTTATAGCTGTATTTAGTAGAGACCATTAACACGTGCTTTTTCAATCTAGGAAAACGAGAAGTGAAGAACCAAACCTGTGTAATTAAAAATGCTGGAAGACTGAAAACTTATGCATAAATTATTCTCTCTCTCTGCCTAATGTGGCTGGGGTTTGCTTATTTGTTTTTACTAACAGGTAATATAAACCACAGAAATGTCAGACTTGTCAGCCCAGTTTTTCCATTCAGAAGATCTGTTCTGCATTTCTACCTTGTCTCATGGAAGGCACACCTCAAAAACTGCAGCAAAGAGAGAAAGCCATGTTGTGAAACCTGCAAGAGTCCATGCGTTGCAAAGGGAAAATATTGAACATAATATGCTTCCTGTCAGTCTCAAAGAACTAACATTGCTAATGCTGGGGAATGATTAAGAAACATAGAGTTCCAACAGTGATATTTTTAAAAAGAAGTTAATTAATTCTCCATGTTTAGATTTATTTTTGATGAAAATGTGGTGGGGTTTTATAAAAATGAAACATAAATGTGTTTTGTCCAGTCCTCAAAATACAGCACATTTGCTTGCTATTGCTTTAATAATTTCAAGCTTATTCTGTAAACTTTGAATCCTGCTTGAGAGAGTAATCTGCAAAATTAACAGCTCAGCTGCAGACCAGTCCAAATTAACTTCTGCTATGAATCCTCAGATGTCCATTTTAACTATATTGAGGCTATAGATGCTAATGCAGTTATTTGTTATGAAGTTTTGGAAAAAAAACAGAAGTAATTTGTCTTCCAGGAATGTTGTTATTCTGCCAGTTTCATTACTAAATGTTAAGTTCATCTATCAGTACATAGCTAAGACATGCTTCATTAAAATACATTAACTGGTGTAACTAAGTGTTGTAGAAATGAAGATCTCTCAAAAGTGTAAATAATTTTTAATCAATGCAATGAAAAAAMCAAAATCTTTATCAATTATATTAACCAGCAATTTTCACAAGGTCCTGCAGCTGGATTTAATTTTCAATGGCAGAGCAGATTCACTGTGAAGTGTTCATACCTTAATATAGCCCTACTTCACTGCAGTTCAGTTTGGAACTGAGCCACTGAAAAGATTTTTTTCACCTTCTTAAACTTGGTCTCAGGACTGCTGGAATTACATCACATTAACACCTTTAAGAGCACAGGTCAAAAATGCTCTTTTTGTCTTGGGAACCAGCTATACGTGAAGTTTGATCTAAAATCTCCTGCCGGCTCAGGTTCTTCAGCGAAGCCTGGATCATGTTCAGGCCTATCTGAGCAGATGTCGGTGGAATCACCGACGTACTGAGAAGTTAGGCAACTAATGGTCCTGTTGGCTCGGTGCCGCTCGGTTTTTCACTTGACAAAGCGCATGTATAGCTAGAGGAGCACTTCCAAAAAGGAGAAAGCAGCTTTAATTCTGGCAGATTACTAAAATGCAATGTTTTTAGATTGTTGATGGGCAGAAGGACAGGTTTCTCCAGACTGACAGACTACAGACCTATATGTTCCCAAGCTTCTGTCTATCAATTTCAAACACGACATCCCTGTTATAAGTATAATATACATTGATTAGATTATCACTCCCTGGTGTTACTCTGGATCTGTGAGGGGTCTGCTAGTCCTTATATGTTTATAAGCAGAACTATTGGTTAATTTATAACATATAAATTATCTGAAATGTGTATGCTATTTCTGCATCAGAAAGTCATTTCAGGCTGCTCAGATGAGAGAAAATCTGTTTGTTATTCATAAACCCTTGCTGAATAGCATAGGAAAACATTTTTTCAGTGCATAGTCAGTTCCCAAGCTGTTTGCTCCAAATATTCTCCTTTCATGCCACGTGGACACTTGAGTTATGCAGTATTTTTGTGCTTCCTGGCTGAATACATAGTCATAGCTCAACAAATGGTGAATGGTGATAACTACTGCCAGTTACTTTTTCTTCCAAAAAGCTAATGGTGTAGGCGTTCCTCACTAAAGACCAGGCATGTGATGGAGCTGAACCACTCTTCAGGCTGAGATGAGGGTTCAGGAATACTGTTTTTGCAATAGTTGACCAGTTCTAAGCTGTTAACTGTATTTACAGAAATTATAGCTGAGGAAAGGGTGACAGGTAGTGCTAGCTCATCCAGCTATTTTTGTTTGCCTATTAGTACCTTCCCTCTGTCCCAAATGGTTTTTAAGCCATCTCTTTATAGCAGGAGTTTCTGATTTCTTCAAAGAATTGGAGGTTAGATTGACAGTATTTCTGTTTTCTCTTTGATCAGCAGACATGGAAAGAGCTGCTCTGTGTCTCTTCTGCTTACCTCTCCCCCAGGAGCACAGACACAGCCCGTGCCTGCTGCCACTGCCTTTTAAAGACAGTCTTTCCTGTACTACCAGTGACAATGCACAAAATGAAACTTCTCCCTCAGAAAGGTGGCTTAAAATGGCTCGGACAGGCAAAAGCAAAGCTTTATCATCTTTGCACCAAGCCGAATTTATGTCATTACAGCTCCTTCCAGCAGCGCAGTGCTAGATTGCTCAGGTCCAGATGGCTTCAGTATTTTGTCATTTGGTGGCTCCCCTTTCATCCCCCTGCCCTGCGTTGCTTTAGCTCCCGCAAGGAAAGGTCTAAACATGCCAGGCAGAATGACCTACAAAGAGATTTACCCTTAACCCTACTCCAGATGGTCAGAGCCAGGCAGGGTGTGTACCTGCTACCCAGTCAGCCTTGCTCTTGGGAAAGCCCATACATACACCATATATTTGCCTTCCCTCTCTCCTCCTTTGTTGCCTAAACTGGATTTACAACTGGTTTGAACATGCAGTCATTGTAAATCATTGATTACAAACATTTTCGTGACATTTAGCATTTGCCCTTCCCAGGAGGATTCTGGAGCCAAAAATGCTTTCAAGAAAACAAATGCAAACATTATCTGTTTTATTTCCACCCTTCCGCAGAGCGCAACCACCTCTCTCAGAAGCGAACCTCCTTCTGGGATCACAGACATTAGAGAAGCATTAGGCTGCCTGGCTCAAGCAAAAGCAGACAGGCCTTTAATTTCTCCTCCCTGGAAGAGGAACTGGTGAGAGAGGGAACCCTTGGGAGGCAGAGCTATGTGCATCGGACTGGCTGAGGGGTTTTAGCTGGAGCAACATTACTACTGTTACGCGGCTGCCTGGATATCACGGAAAGCTGCCAAGTGGATACAGCGCTCAAGGGGCACTGAAAATATGGCAGCTTTCACAGTAACCTCATAGTTTGTCATGTGAGGAGATAGGGGTGAGGGATGGCATTCCTAGGAGATGGATGGGAGTCTTAAAATCGGCTGCTGCAATGTACAAAGTGGAGCTCAAGAGTTCAGCGTAGACATGATGTGACAAGGCAGAGAAAGCATGCTCAGAGCAGTGGTGGGAGTTGGAGGAGAGTTCAAGATTAAACTTTTGCCAAAGTAGCAATTAATATACCATCATTAATTTTCCTCTAAGCGCAGCGGTGCCATTTGTTGAGTTGTTTGTGTTTTATTGGCCCTGAGCCACCCTTACCTGTCTCTTGAGTGAGATGCTGCCCTACAAGTTAAAAGTGCAGCATTTGTAATCGCAGGGAATGAGGGCCTGTGAGACTGCACAGGCGCCGTGACCTCCCACGSATGGGGCAAACCGCCTACCATTCAGCATCCCAGCTTCTCCATCTGAAAAAATGCGGATAAAGTCTCTGCCTTCTTTCTCAGGCACGTTTGAATCCACTGCCAAAAAGTTACCTATAAGTCCTAGACACTATTATTTTTTAATTACTCTCAGGATAATCTGGGGCCCTACCTTCTTTCCGATTTTTTGAAGAGATTCCCCTTTCCCTGAAGTATGTAACCTTCCAGCTGCCTTAAGCGATTCGGTCCGTTTCTATATCCTTACTGAATCTGCCATAAAACTCAGCACAGCTCCAAGGCACTCTTGTAGAGCTGATGACTGCCTTGGTACGCCCAGCTGTATGAGGCAGCTGCCAAGTGGTATATCCTAAAAATTAACAAAAAAAACCCCCAACCCCCCAAAAAAATGCACAACTCCCCCCCCCCCAAAAAACCAATAAACACACTTTAGACCTCCTTTAGGATCCCATCAAACCTTGGAAAATGGGTTCAGTAGCTCGTCTGATTGTTTGCTTTAGGCAGACAACTGCGGGACCTTCTGTGACAAAGTGATCAGGGTCAGTGCTAAAGTAAAACTAGGAATTTTCATACAATAAATTGTATTTAGTTTCTGTTCTGTATATGCATGTAGGAGGTTATTTACAACTTTCAAGGCACACTATTTGACTGCGTTATATTTTGAGATTGCTTAGTCCAGACACTATGCTGCTGTTACCCCTGCCCTCTGTAACTTCTGATAAGAGCAAAGACGACATAAATTCACATTTCCCAGAGCACATGCTCAGCAATTAAATAGTCTGCTTAGGTTTTCCAGTGTGTATTTTTGCACTTTAATACAAAAAAAAAAAATATGCTGAGGTTTCCAAACCCAGTTATTTAATGATACTTGTTATCAGATGAAAACATTTAATGTGAACCCATATCCCTTCATAAATAAGAGAGTTTCTCACTTTCTAAAGTTTCTCACCTTACGACCTCAAAAAATTTCAGTTTCTCTGACAGGAACTCTAAGTCATAACAGCATATTTCCACAGCATAACACAGCTCTTACTACCGTACTTTCTCAATATTTCCTGGCTTGTACGGATTAAGAAGCAGTGAAACAAAACTATTTTTACAGGTTTGGTTGTCTGGCACACTCACTATTTACTCAAGCTGGCAATTTATGAGAAAGCAGTCTCTCTCCCTCGCACCACCTCGAACAGTGTTACTCCCACCATCCCACACTGTTAAAAATTTGCGCATTTTTAGGGCAAGAGAATCAAGCTAGTTTAAACTCTAAACACACGTTAATATCTATATCATAATGTAAAAACAACAAACCAAAGCCCTTTTCCCGAGGCACTTTCAGCCCCTCAGGCTATTGGAAATTCAGCAATTGTCACGAGGAAGAATGTCACCCTTCCAACCTGATCTGATCACCCACAGGTTTCCCAACCTGGAAAGTCCAGAAACCTTGCTCTACATCAGGAAGACATCACCACCTGAGGAAGCAAATACTAGCCTCTTGTGAACTCTTACCAAAGCTGAGCTGCAGGTGAGAAGCATAAACGGAGAGGGGTGAAAGCTCTCAAGGTATTTCCATCCCACTCCAAGTTCTGGAGGGGCTGGTTGGTTTTATATTTGTTTTGTTTCTGCAGGAACAGACTGCAATATCCATGGAGATGACATTAGAACACCAGAAAACCCTAACAAAGATGACTGTTGTGGCTTGCTATGAAAAAAGCAGATGTTTATCAAAATGTCAGCCAAATGACTTATGTGTCACTGACTCTGAGGACAGTACAGCAGTCCTGCAATGTTTAAAAAGCAATATTAATGAAAAACGGTCACTCATTGCTATTGCAAGATAACTGGGATCTTTACCAAAATGGTCATTTTTGTTCAAGTCTAAACAGCGGGGAGATGTTGGCATCTCATTGGCTCAAGAATCCTATTTATTTTCAGTATTTAGATCCATAGGTCAAACTGGTTATTTGGAAGGGACTGAAATTGGTACAGGCTACTTTATAGTTCTGACATTTCTATTTCCCCAATGGATTGTATTAAAGGTTATTGACCTTGTCTAGGGCTGAGTAAGCCCATAGAGAATGTGCTCTGGGAGACTTTGGCACTAAAAGCTGTAACATTTTTTCACTTTAGTAACATTCATCAGATAATTCCAATTATTGGATGCTTTTGCAGTTTCGTATGGAGGGAGAAAGGGATTTACATTTACAACTCAATTCCCAGCATGCTTCACAATATATGCACCATCTCTATTATTTATTATGTGTCCTTCGTTCTCTCCCTCCACTCTGTCAGATTGATACTATTTGATCAATCACAGTTTTGCAGCCCGACTCCATAAATTTCGGCCACTCCGGCTTTGTCCAAATGTCACAGAAGAGCTGAGAGTGCTTTCTGAACCATGAAGAATCAATGTTTAAGCYATAGCCTGGTGTGATGATGTATTTAGTAAACAAGACTAAACTAGAATACACCAGTAAACTCAGTCCCCTGATTTCAAGAGCTGCAAGCACTCGGCTTCATGAATCATTTCTTGTGGATGAAGTGAGTATATATGGTCTGGAGGACAAGTGGGAAGAGCACGTACATAAGTAGCTTTCTCTCTGATAATAAGTGAGTAGAGGCAGCAGCCAGGGAGCCCTCCTGCCACAACATACTACCGGAGCAGAGTCCCTCGCCAGAAATATTATATTGCTTACAAAATACTTTAAACTTCATAGATTTGAACTGAAGCAATTGGATTCCCAACAGTGTATTGGCTGTTAATTCCAGATGGCTTCTCTGAATGTTTCTCATGTTTCATATAAGTACATTCATAATGATGCAGGTTCCACCTGTAAATTATCTGGAAATCAATACTCCCATTGAGTAAGTTAATACTCCTATTATTATCTAAAACAACAGTATAACAATCTCAAAGTGTTCTTGAGAGGTTCCTAAGCAGCGGATAGACTGCTCCATTAATCCTTCCCTGGACACAACAGTTTGGAAGATCAGTAAATTAAGTGTGGCTTTTCAYGGGCAATGAAGTTTATAGTTGGGTACCTTAGTCTCACACCTCAATGATTTGCATTTGGTTAGAAACCCTAATAAACAAGAATGCAACAGATATTGTTTTATACTTGGAAGAAACAAGTCAGYGGTTACTGAAAGGTAAATGTATCCAGGTGTGTTTATTAGTCATTTATTTGAGTATTCAAGTGTAACTAAATAATTTGCTTTAAGTTACATTTCTCACTTCTGCCAGGAATCACACTGGCAAGCTAAGGAAGTTTAACAGTTTTGGAATGGTCACMGGAGATTGCATTTGCTTACGTTGAATATCTAAAGGGGTATACAAAATTGTGCTTACTTTGCTTTTGTATTCTTATCAATCAGTGTCTAAAACCAAGAGAGAACCCCACTGAACATCTATAACAGCATACAGAAAACCAGGTGTGCCTCTGGATAAAGGCACTGTGGCATTTGCAACATACTTAGTTGACACTGGGAACCACAAGGTGGTCAATGCATTCGCATGTGTGATTCAGTAGGATTAATTCCAATCCATTCACCCTTTTCTAGTWAAAATTCTTCATTTCCTGTAACTAAAGGACTGACAAATGCATTGTCACCAGAATTCCACAACACAAAGTGTTAAAATTTCTGGTTTACTATATTTGTATGGATTAAAATGACTTTTATGAGATATTCACATCTGCTGAGCTTGTCTCCAAAGCTCAGGCTGATTATTAAAAATATTAACTAGAGTCTTCACAAACAAACAAAATGAAACTGTCAAAACAACGTCTTCCTTCTCCTTTTCCTCCTCCTCTGCCCAATGAAATGGAAAGCTCTATTCTCTTTTTTGGTTCKGTTAGAAGCAGCATAAATCCCAATAAGAAGGCTGAATTCTTGACATTTTTTTAGACAAAGATCTCCATTTTGCAATTGGTTATAGTCATACAGACACCCAGTTATGTGTCTACCTTTGACATGCAACATTTGGTGGTGGAAAATCCAACTCTGCAAATCTGTGTGCTTCAGATATATTCAAAAACATTGTCCTTATCATAGTTATCCTGATCTCAAAGAATTTAAACAAGTCATAATTAAGCAGAGGAAAAAGACACTRAAACAGGATTTACATTGAATCTTGAGAGTCTAACAAACATAACAAATAAAAACCTGCTAGACCCTACACTTACAAATAATCATGAGTGYAACTATTATGGTACGAATTGCTTTTCCTTGGGTAGATGGCATCCTAAAGCAGCCAAACATCTAGGAGGATATTTTAAGATGCCAAGTAGGTGTCATGAGGACAAGTAGGGAGCATAGTTCACAGCAAGACCTTCAATTCACATTTCTGTCTGGAAGAAACCTTCGTTAATGAGTAGTTGTTGATTACTTTTTATCTATAACCATTTGGAATATCTCAGGCTCTCATCAGAATCAAACATCAAGGCAAAAGTCTGTGGTTACTGCCATCAATCCCAAGCTATCCCTAATCCTTAGGCCAGTGACTGACTGTTTTGTGCTGGGGCTGTACCAGGGAAGCTGTTCTGCTTTGCACAGTCARTGGGAGAAAGGGCTAGGACATACAAGCCAGTAYCCTAAAAAAAGGGCTAAAACAACTAATCTCTTTCTTTTACACCTCTGATAACAGAGAACAGCTTCACCAAGACAAATCAGGAGAGTGGAGTACAAGAATGGGGCATCATGTCTCTTGGGAAATGGACTCATGTCCAATAATCAAGGAGAAATTTAGCCAGGATCTGTCACAACCCTAGTGAGCACCCTGCTGAACAGCGGGCACCTCCCTCCTAGTATTTTGATGTGGATGTTGAGAAAGACCATCTCAGTTGCAGTGMTTAACTCCAGAGAAGGGTTCACAGCTGTAATTTCATTTTGGGGTTAAATGCATCTCTCTAGCTTGGAATTAGGCTTCCAACTCTCTTTGAAAGATGGACTGCAAGTAGAAGCTTTCCTCTTGATCTTTCCTGCTACTACTTAGGAGACTCCTGGCTTAATGTGCAGTCTTCTCTGAATTTACTTCTCAGATATCTAACTCTTCCTGTGCATCATAGGCCATTCATAGGAACCTACCWAGTCCAGGAGTTGGGAGCTCTACATGTTCCTGCTGCTAATGCAAAGGGTGTTGCATCCCTGAGTTTACAGCCTGACTTATAAAMCATGTGAATTTAATGACTTTTCTTTGTGTGGGTTGAACCTATTTAAGTCAAAGTTTCTTGGTAAAACAACTGGCTCCAGCAACCTAAATGCTGTGTAAATCTGGGCTCACAGTGTGACTGCTGAAAGCTTCTGTGTTTTATTTGAGTCACTGAGCTCCTAATATTCTTCATGGGAATTGGGGCACTGTTACTGTAACATGTGTTGTTTTCCCTTGAAAAAAGTCAGCACGAGCTCCCTCAGAAATCAACAGAAACTTTTCAAGTAGGATGGACAACACCTACTCAGCTAATTTTGTTTTAATCTCTACTCAGGGAACAGAACTACTGCTCCCCCTTGTCTCCGTTTTCCCTGAATTAAGCACTTCGGTTTCACTTCTAAGCTCCTTCATCGGCCTTAGAATATGGATGAGTAAAACCTAAACATAAATTTTTTTAAACCCCATTTTAGGTTCTCATACATATGCAAAAGCTTATCCCTAGAAAATCTTTCTGTGAAAAAGTGAATTTCAACCCCCCTTGTTATTTTGTGTGATTTAAAATCTAAGAAAAATATACCAAAAAGTCTATTTCTAACAGAAGAACACCACTTATTTATTCAAGTCTCCATATATGCCTCATACCTAAAATGAAATTGCATTAGTCTTAACAGAGAATTACACCTACAAAACCTACATTTAAAAGAGAGTTTATAGTGTTTAGATTGAAATTTGCTRTAAAGCTAGCTCAGCAGCAATGTTTTTGGTCCCAGATCTGAAAAAAAACCCATACATTTATTTAATTCCTAAAAGCTATGATTCGGTAAGGAAGTGAATAATAAAGTCACTGGAGGAGAGAAATGAAGTTGCCTGGATTCAGCAATTGTTCATTTCAGTGATACCTTTTGATTCCTTTTCAATTTGTCCTTGACACCAAATATCCAACATCTGCAAATGTTTCTTTGGAGGGGAAAACTGCAGCCTAATATTTATATAAATATTCAATCTTAAGAACAATTTGTTTTAATAAAATATTCCCTTATCAATAAGGGTTTCAAGTTAGGGAAAACTTCAAAACCATCGATGTACACTTTCCRTTTTAGCAATTTGATCTGTGCATTTTAGTTCGATTCAGAACAACTTTTCAATTCCCCAAGTACTGCAAAGAAGATTTTCAGACTGTTCCCTGGCCTTTACATTTGCTAAATGTTGCACAGTGCTCTTATAACTGCTACGTGCAACATGATGCCAGCAAAAACAATAGCTGTATTTATGAAATACATTATTGTAGTTCCCAGCTCACAATTCAGAGACTTCATGGCTGGAATCTAAATTATGTGCCAGCATGCATTCAGTTGTTATTAAACCACAGTTTGAAATCCAAGCCAGTTTTTAGTGTGATACATTCTTCTTTGTGAACTGATGAACCATTTTTGTAGATACAAATTACCCTAATAATTTACCAATTCACCAATTTCCTTCGGCAAATGAGCACTGATAAATTGTTTAATCTTAGAGCTTATAAAGGTTACTTCAGGTAAGTTTTTACCAGTACATGTGTATACTGGTCTCAGAATTCCTTTTTTTCCTCTGTCTGACAATTAATCTCTCAGCGACGTGTTGTCTTCCAAAATTTCCTGACACTTACTAGAAAACAATTCTCAGCCTGTCTTACAGGCTACAACATTTCATTCACTCGCACACTGATTGCATCAGTTTTCTTTCTTTAAAGATTATGATATAATTATACTGCTCAGTAAGCCCTCGTTTCTCTGGTGAATGACATCTTTCTGGCATGAGCTAGTACTATTCAGAAAGTGACACTTGCTCACTTAAAGTGGCRCTGAGTGAACTCCACAATATGGAGCGGGCAAAGAGATCTTACAGTAATGAGAGGATGATTATGGAGGTCCACCTCCAAGCAGTCCTTCATCAGGTCAAGGTCTTACAGAAATACCATAGATTAATTTAGGCTGGAAGAAACCTCTGGAGAGCATTTGGTCACCCCTTCCTCTCTCATATCCATGCAACCGCAAAACCCAAGCCCAGGAGCATGATGTGGTGCTGCTGCCAGCRGTGCTCTCCTTTGAAACACTCACTCCTGAAATGTGTTTCTCAGGTGTCCTGTACGAGATGCCTCAGGAGGAGCAGCTTGAGAATACTCCAGCTTCAGAAGAGAAAAGCAAGACTTGGTGACACAAATAAACCTGTTACCTTATCCCTTCGCTGTCAATAAACCAAGATATCCTCTCTCTTCTCTGCCAGTAAGGCCACCAAATCCTGGAAGGCTTCTGACCTGTTCCAAGATCCCAGACCCTTCCTCTATCGAAAGCATCAAAATTAAGTGATTCCTTCCAGCCCAACCACCATACACAGCTTAGCGAATGTGAGGATGCTGATTTCTCAAGTCTGCAAAGCCATTTCAGTAGTACCATCAACATACTTTGACGCCACTAGAAGACCATCATTACACTCCTCACTACAAGGAGAACTGTCTAAGAAAAAGCCACTAAGTACTGCTGCCTCTCAGATCTACCACACTAGCGGTTCACATCAAGAAAACCAAATTCCCTGAGCCTTGCTAATGACTGCTTTCTTTTTCCATCTCCTTATTATTATGGTAGAAGTCTCTGTAAGAAAGCCTCAAGCCTGGCGGATGGTAAACTTAATTGGATATGCCCTGCTCGAATATTTCTATTTTTGATTGTCTAATTAGGGTGGGCAAAATACAAACCATTTTTATATTCAGATGGCTTTATGGACTGCAGTGTTTTTCTTTTATTTCTCAAAATCATATGTGTCTATTTTAAGCTCTTCCTAAAATATTCCATCCTGGAATCTGACAGAAGCTTCCTGAAGAAAATACATGAATGGTAATTYGAGAACTTAGGTAATTTATAATCAACGATTCAAAGCAAGACACTGGAGACAGCTGAAACAATAGAAGAAGTACTGAGGAGAAGGGCAGGAAAGGGTATTCCAGCTCAGATTTCAATGGAGCAACATGATGATACTTCTACATTGAAGATGGGTGTCTCCATAAAAACTTGGTGTGCAGGAAATCTAGCACCTCCATCTCCATGACCCCAAATATACATGCAATATTCTCGTTTGCCAGSTGAGACAACAAGAGACTTTTTCCAACTAATCTGGGCATAAAGATAACATCAGACAATTCTTGCTCCAGCCTTCCCTGATCTGGGGCAGAAAGATGCCACTTTAATATGTTAATGAAAACTCCATCCCATTATATGTAAACTAACTGCAGACAACAAGMAGATGCTGCCTTGCAATTTCTTGAGTTTTTGTCAGCCTGTTGTAATTTGAGAATTTGATATGCTGTCTAMTCCTTAAGTTTGCGGCTATTTGCCATTTTTTGTCCAGGTAGGGCAGAAATGCACAGTGAAGGTATTTTGCCTCTTTCTCTCAACTGGGCTATAACTTTAAAAGTAAGGGGCTGTATTGTGAAAAAGGGAATTTGAGCCTGAAACCAATTTGTAACAGGACATCAAGAATAAATTTTAAAAAGGTTTATCCCAAACAAGAAAAGATAAAGAGTCTATGTGTTTTTTTTTTTTTTTTTAAGGAGTCGTATCTCCTGCAGAGCAACAAAGACACCAATAGACTTTGGAGTTTCTCTTTTTACATTGGATAACTAAATTTAAAACACAAATGTTTGCAAAAAGCACACCTTCAACTTTTTTTACAAAAAGATTTAAAACAATTTGTAGTTCTGACCAAACCACTGCTGGCTGCTGAGCCCTCCGGCTGCTATCAGGGCAACACCAATATCCTTTACGGCATTGGTGTTGCTTTCCCACCCTCCCTTGGTGACTGGGAAGACCTGGGAGGGAAGGCGATGGGGCCAGCTCCCCGAGGGCACACAGCCAGCCCTGGCGCCTACCTGGCATCCCCCRTTAAGGAGCTTCCAAGCTTTCCCCAGGCTGGCAGCAACGAACGCCCAATTGCTGTGGGTTTGCCACCGCTGCCCGCGGCGCAGGGCCAGACCGAGCGGCGCAGGGAAGGTTTGGAGCCGCCTGCAGAGGAGGAGTTACAGCCATCTCCATGGGAAGCGATGCTAAAGGGAGAAYAGCGTAGAGCCTTTCGACCCCAAAGGCCAACCCGATCCTAATGAGGAATACCAAACACATTTGCTTTCCAGTGCTCMTTACGCAGGCTGATTTGTCATCGCCCTTACTTACAAGCAGTCATTTGTATTTGCACAGGCAGCTATGCCTCCATATGGCCGGCGCTCCCTTGAGGGGACAGACGTTGCTCATGGCATACGAGGGCATAGAAAGGATTTTGAGAAGTACATCCTAGAGGAATATTATCACTCTACCAAGACCTCACATCCCTGCCGGTGCCGGGACCTGAGCACAAAATGCTGCGTTTCCCCTGAAAAGTATCGCGGTGTCTCAAACACCGAGAGCAAATGCTGGATCTTTTCTTTTTAACTCAGGTGCACGTTGTGCCTCCAGCTGCYGCAGGAGGAAAAAAGGACAAGGGAGGGTGAGGGATTTGGGGCCAGGCTTTTGCCTTCCTCTGTTAAACTAATTGATACTTTGATACAACTGACACCTCTTCAGATCTGATTTTAAGTTACTTGCCTATAGAAGTGAGCTAATTTAATAGATAATTAATGGGGGAGAGCATGGATTCATTCATTTTTTATTTTGTAAAGCCCTTGGTCTCTGAAAAGCATTTTTGTATTTGACTACTGATTCTGAGAAAATAAAAAGAATAGTCAAAATATTGGTCATATTCAGTGAACCCAAAACKATTTTACGCCAGCAAAAGCATAAATTTGAGATATTGGTAAGAAAAATACTATCCTTGTCTGCCTCGTAATGCTTAGCTTTCCTTTAAAATATTTTGGGCGAAATTCTGTATTATCACACCCAAAGTGAGCCTGGAAAAGGACCAGGAATTTTTAAACGGCTGTAATAAAATGTGATAGTAGTCTTGGATGGGAAATATTAGACAGATGGAAGGAATCCTACTAATGCCCAACAATGCATCAAGCAATGTAATTACATGCTGTAGCCAGGATCCAGTTACTAATGCTTTGCAAGGCATAAAGGTATATGGAATCAACTATTTTTACAGCTGCCATAAAATTGCAGGTTTCTTAATATTCCTCTACCTTTCTTAAAATGCTCTGTGCATTACAGTAAGCAAAAATTCTAGGTACTAACAAAGAAAAATCAGAAATTACAACAGGACAAAGTCTGTTTTAAACCCACAGTACAACAGATAGCGTTGTACCAGCCTGGTATGGTATTTACAGAAATTCCCTGACCTAACCTAGTGAACTGTGTTTAGCAACTTAGAAACAAGTTCCTAGAAGTTTAGGGTTAATACAGGCCCATCTTAAAAGCTAGAGGCAGCCTTTTCCTTGTAAACCAACATAATGCCAGCAGAAATCCCACAGTTATCACCGTAAACACATATCACTCAGCACTGCCAGGCTGGTGCATCCCCGGGTTTGTAGGGAAGTGCTGCTGCCCCAGGTCTTCCCGGCTGCCCACGCTGGCGCAGGCTCCCTCGGGCAATAAGCTCAATACCTTTTCTTACATCTATGTACTGCATAGACCTAAACACATAGATAAATGTACATATCTATGTGTAAGTCTCTATACCCGTACAGTTTCTATAGATATAACTGGCATTTTCCAAAAAKGCCTTGCAGCACGAACTGTTGTGCCCCACTTGGCTGTGGAGCTGCAGCCCGCAGTCAGGCACTGCTATCAAAGACCACGCGGGTCTTGCTGACACATGGCAATCCCAAACCGAGCCAGCCATTTAGAGTATTTGTCGGGAATAACACTTGATGCACATAGCCAGGAAAATTGGAACCAGATTCAGAGTTCGTGTGCTGGAAAAATAACTGCAATTATGGAAAAAATACTCTTATAGACTACATCGTTGACTCCAGATTACAGTTATGGATTTGCTGTGCACAAAACTCCAGTGCTGTGATTGCGCAGGTATGGAAGTGAACTGCGTAGCTGGCATTTTAACTAATTGTACCTCCACATGCAAATATAAGCTTACTACAGCTGCATCTGTTTTGCAAAGTGTATTGGATTTTAATTGTTCTAGTTTTTTCATCTTTTTATATATCACATATATATAAATAACTTTAAAAGACTATTTTCTCTTGCAGTTCTCTTTTGCTTACCATTTTAATTTCATTAATTCACTTAGCAAAAGATCTGCTTCAGATATGAGGAAGCCAAGGAAGAGACCAGAAGCTAAAGGCTCAGTACTCTTCATTGCACATGGTAGCATTATTTTCTGGAAGATTTCACATTCTTCTCTTAATAGTTTTTCCATTAATTTCAATCTCACTACCGTTAAGTTATAAACTGGTATAAACTTGCCAGAGTCACAGTTACTATATATCTGAAGTATATAATGATTCATTATCTAAATTTAACAAATCATTATATACCAAATATAATATTAGGTTTTTAAAATTATTGTAGCCCTCCCACATTTCAGTATGCTGCTGTTCTAATTCAGTTCATAGTGATATAAATGATACTGTCTAATGACTATTGCTAAAGAGGTCATGGAACTTGCTCAGATGATAGTTTTTCTTGGCCACGTCAATGAAAAACTCAAGTTCAGATGTGAACAAGAGTCATTCCTACCTTTATTATTTTAAATGCATTCTGGTTGGCATTATCTTCCAACTTATTTACACAACAGTTTTTCTGATTCATGTTTTGCCTACCTGTATTGCTAGAGTTCTCGTTTTGAGCAAGTTAAAAGATACAATTGACGTGATTGTTTTATATGTTGCGATACTGAAAAGAAACATTTGAATCCTCCAGGTTTCTCCTTGCACTGGACTCTAGCAATATATTTATTAAATAATTTTCTAATTGAATCCATGCAGCATTTGTTCCCTTTTAAGAGAAGGGAAGATGTCAGCTAATTGTACACTCCATTCCAGGATGGAAGTGATTAGATAATTATATATTTTCAATAGCAGAGTCTTCTAGAGGAGCGGGGGCACTTTATATGTTGTCCCTTTCTTTTCAGAGATTTTGCGTAGTAGAAATATGTCCTTGGGCTTTTCTTTAACAGGCTGACTGAATATTGCTGTTGGAAAGTTGTGTTCCACACATACCAAGGAGAAATTAAATATAAACAAAAACACTAGGAAAAAAATATAGAAAAAGATTGCATATGGTGATAAACCACTAGCACTTTTGCATATATAGTACAAAGCACACCCTRCACTAAATCAAATGCCAAACAGAGCAATTTCTATGATCCTTCAGGCATATTCATCACAGATATTTTTGGACCTAGAATTAGTTTGGATAGTAACAAAAATCAGAGGTTTCAAGTCGATTTCATTTGCAGAGATTAAAGCAAAAAGATTAAATGAATAGCAAACATTGCTGAAATTGAAGTTTGGATATCAACATTGTCATTCTTGTAAACTTTTCCAGTGCTATAAATCTTCCCATGTTATGCTCAAAGATTTTTTTTTTTTTGCAGTGGCTTGATGAAAGGTAGCAGTACTTTACAGATATTATAAGTTGTGTAAAATAATTGCTAGCCTTGGGAATTCTCTTCTCTTTGAATGACATTAAAAATCTATGAAATTTAATTAAAAATACATATATCATAATTGCTGTGCCTAATTTTCTTCAACACTTCACTTTCACATCTAAACCATCTCATTTTCTATTTTTCCTACACAATGGCTCTCAGCTGGCTGGCATGAACTATTATGTCTATGTCAAAAGTAGCCGGTACAATGACAAAGCTTTTTTTCCTCTGCTAAACCAAGTCACAAGCAATTTAGCACAATACAAGTGGGAGTTCATAATCCCTAACACAGCACACTGTAAGCATTAAGCTACTGACCAGAGGTCTCTTCAGAGATATTGTATAATCCTGAAGACAGCTGAAGCTTGAAGGCTTTAAACCTGTTTCCTAGCAGACCAGAAATCCCCCTTTTTTATGAAAGTTGTTTTTTTTTTCTTCAACTGGTACTCATAACAATGTAGATCACATTTTAGAACCCTACAAATAAAAATGTTTTCCAAAAAAGCGTGCATTTTTGCACAAGCACACATCTCCTTTACAAGGATGAGCATGTTTTGGAGAAAGCACGTCATATTAACTCTTTTCTTTTTCCATCCAAGGAATACTGTATGCACAGTAGCAAAAATAGAGATTGTAACGTTGTTGAGCATCATAGATAAAATACATCTGAATTTTTTTCCTGGATATTGGTTTCCACACCATAATCTCACATCTTTCCTTGATCTACACCCAGAAACCTTCCTCGCAACACTAAATGTAATCCGTTTTGTTAGATTGCTATGAAATCTCTTGCTATGTGTCAGAATCCCTGATAATCCTCACTGATGTAACAAGTCCATGGATGCAAAATAGACAGAGATCACACTGATATCCTTTCCTTCGTATTGACTCGGTGACAGCTTGGTCACCTGTTCTTACCTTAGCATCTGGATGGGATGACTTGGGTAGTGCCGTCACTGCTGTAGGGCAGCAACGCACCCGCAGCTTCATCGTTCCTGTGCTTTACATCTTTGTACCCGCACAGGTGAGGGGAGGGAGTCTGGACTGGGACGTGGGAGGCCTGGTGTCTGCTCCTGGCTCTCCCGATGGTCGCTGGGGCAGTCGTAGGTATCTCACCCCCTCCTCCGCACTTTGATTTTCCTCCCTGTAAAACAGGAATCACCATACTGACCTCCTTGCGGTTTGTGTTGAAATCCATTGATGCAGTTACTGCTACTCTCAGAACCTCTTTAAAGCTGAAACTATTTCCTAATTTAGTTCATTTTCATTTTTTTTTAAATAAGAGAATAGCTTTTTTTTTTTTTTAAATAGCCCATTTAAATTCATATTTTATGAGTTCCTGTAGCTTAAATTGTCAGAGATATTGCCTCTCTTTCTTAGCAATTCTTGAAGTGGTAAAGATATTGGTTAAGTACTACAAAGTAACTAATTAGGCCTTCAATTACCATTAAAATTGTTTTTTAAACAGCTATCTACTGAAATGAGAACCTTTTGATCCTACAGTAAGGCATGAAGTATCTCACTGTTCAAAATACAAGATCAGGTTACTCTTACATTAAATGGCTTTGTTTATATATAAACTATTTCTAAATAAACATTACAAAGGAGTCTGTATTATCACAAGCAATTATTTAAGAAATAATCAAAAGACTTTTTCCCCTTCAAAATGAAATTTGAGCCTAGCTATAATCAAAACACTTCCCAATTTTGTTTTTGTTACATTAGTAAAGACTTGTTAAGAAGTCAACTTCAATAAGAATATCTGTAGAATACCTTGTATATATTTAAAAGGAAGGTTATTTTCATGAAGAAAAAAGCTCCATGCTTATTTTTGGTTAGCTTAAGGCACCAACTAGAACATACTACTTCTCTGGGAGACGTCCTGATGAAAAATACCCTCTTGAAACAACTTAACAAGGAGGAGGTCTCCTGTTCTTTAAAAAGACACTGCTGTTGCTTGATTGCTTCTTCTTCTTTTAAAAAAAAAAAAAAAACACCAAAAAACAACCAAGTGGCTGCCTTAATTACAGTCTGCAGTAGCTTCTCCCTAAATTAAAGGTTATTGTCAAACATTCTCTGCAAGACAATGCTAAAGCAAACTGAAAGATATAAAAATACGTCCAGGAGTTTATGCAGTTGAGACCTGGAGGCAATAGGCCTCGTTTTATGGTGAAGAAAAAAGCATCATTCTCATTAACAATCATTGTGTTTGCCACTTCCTGAATGGAGCCAGTAATTGCCCAGGAGTCCATAAAATTGGCTGAAACACTTTCTTTAATAAAACAAGGAATCAGAAGCAGAAGGATGTGAACTATCACCTTCTGTAGGTCTTAGGCATGCAAGGAGCCTCTGGATGCCTTACACTAGAAAGAAGGACACATTTGTTATTAGTTAAAATGATGGTAGTAAAGAACAATAATGTCGTTAGCAACTAGGTTTGCATTGGCAGCGAAATTCGTGTCTCTCTCTGCCAGAAAGCTGGTGGTGAGCCATCCAGAAGCACCAGCAGGGAGGAAGACGCGTGCCTCATCACCTCTGGGGGGGCTGGGGAGCAAACCCCCGCCCCGCAGCCGGGGGTGCGGAGCCCGCGGGCAGCCCTCCATTCGCAGGGCACGGGGGACGGGGGGACAACCGCCCCTGCCAGGGGGAGGTCGTGGAGCTGCTGCTTCGCCGGGTGCTGCAGTGCCAACGGGTGCCCGCTGCAGTCGTGCYGATCCCTCTGTTTTCAGCCCTTTCCTCTGGTTGTTTTTTATTTTTGGCCATGTCTGAGGAGATTCAAACCACCAGCTCCTGCCTATAAGGAAGAGGGCCCCAGCTAMAAAGGTCAAAGGGGATGAAAAAGAGAGAAAAGAGAGGGAGCATTCCCTGTACCYTTCTTACTGCAGCTGTGCTGTGTGCAGAAAAGAATTTTTCATCCATCTAGAGACCCCCAAGAAGAGGCACAACCGTCTAGCTGAGACTCAGAGGCCTTTGCCTGCAGCAGTAGATGGATTTTTAAGGACTCCCATCCACGCACAGATCTGGTGCGACTCTAACTCATGAAACCTGATCACAGCGTAAGGGGATATGACTTAAGGCAGAGTCGTGGCTCTAAGTAAGAGAGAAAAATGATTGTAGTGCAGTAAATAACAGCTCTAGAAGCTCTGCACTACATAACTTTCAGTCAGATTAAAGCTACCTTAGATTCCAAATCTGTATGAATTTCTACCAGTTACGTTAACTATTTGGAAGCTGGTATYGATAGAGTCTTTGGGACAAAAGAATGTAACTCCTGAATCATGCACACYRAGATCATACACCAATTACTTGATCTCCTTCTGCAGTTAGCTCCAAACAGATTACTGTGATTATAAGAATGGATAATTATGTTTATTTTAGAGGAACAAAGACATTATTTTCCGTTATTATAAATCAAGTCAGYGGAGTTCACCGAAACATTTTCCTAGAAATAGAGATTACCTTTCTTTTCCTCACTACTGATTTCAAACGGTGGTTCTAATCATGCRTCAGTCTAAAGTTAATTTCAGTGAACCTAGTCTAGATGTACAGTAGTGCAAAGGACATTTGCTTATACTTGAGGACTATAACACTGATGAGTTTTCTTGGCAATCCAAGATGATCTCCCCATCTACCTTTGTCCCCGCACAAGGCACCAGCCATTATACTCTCTGCCTGTTGGACATGCCAGGTTCCAGGCTTACATATTTTTATGGTCATGAACCTGACTCCCCTCAGCTTAACCACGGAGGATAGGAAATGCTCAAGAAAATATGAACTAATATATTCTGGGAAAGTACACATGCTTCAGTTTGTTTATGCTGAGCAGAAGCTCTGAAACTTTATACATGAGCAGATAAAACGCCCGAGCTCAGATTTTATATCTATAGGGTCCTTGGAATGATTAAATCAAGAGAAAAATATGCAAGAGGAGGAAATGAGTTTCCTCCCCCACTCTCTTTGGTCCTATCTCACTTGCTTCTGAAACCTCACCACCAATTCCCATAAAGCCAAATCGTATCTGTGCCTCTTTACTTCTCTGTAATGGACGCCAGCCAGAGGAAAGTCAGAGAGCAACGAGAGACTGCAACACGCTTGTTCATACTTCAAACGTCCAAATACTGAGYGATTTGGACCTAAAAGCAAGCTAAAAGGAGGCAAAAACCTGCTCTGTGGAAAACCTGGCACACTGTAGATTTAGGAAGTCTGTATGATGAAAATTAAAGTTGGGTGCAGATTAAAGTTTTGCTCTTTGAAGACTTTGGAATCAACGTCTGAAAGCTACCCTGACCCAGAAATCTAAAGAGGAGGAAACTGCATTAGATCAGCTAAAAAATTCTGACTGCTCATCTTAAGCGCTAGATTTTTTTTCCTGTCTTTTACTTCTGTTTTACTGTAAGTTTTACTTTAAAAAATTGAAGTAACAAAATTGAAAAATGCTGAAAATTGAACAAGAAAATGCTTCGATGATTTCAAACTTTGCAGAAAATTAAAATAGGAGATCTCTCAGCATCTGTGCTTTCCGCTGMACAGTTTCAATTTAGATGAATTGCCACTTCCAAGAGAATTGTGTAAACAAATGGGTTTTCCTGGGTTCCTGGGTTTTCCAGGAACCCCAGTGTTTTCAGTAGCAAAACCTGTCCGAGATATGCAGCTTTCCAAGACTTTCTGACTGTACTTGAATCAAGAYAGAATTTGAGGAACTAATCAGTTTTATCCACAGGCATCTTTTTAATTGTCAGCWTAACACTGTTACCTTAACGTAGTCTGTTGCTAGTCATATTACTATAGAATAGAGCAGGAGGACAAAATGACACTCATCTTTGCTGGTCTGAAATGCCTCCTCAGAGCAGTTAAAGAAAGAAGTGTTTTCCAGTTTGGAGGTAAAGACAGAGCGCAGAAAGCTTCGCAGAGCTTTGCGGTGGGATTGGTACTGCGTKTTGCGGTCAGCGCTGCAGAAGCGAGGACGGATTCGTACTGCAGAGCGTGCCAGTGGCTGCACTGGATGCTCACAGCGCTAATGGGGAACATGTTCAGAAAYGAGCTTGCACCACAACAAAGAAATTAATCACAATTTGTTGGTGTGCGTCTGAAAACAATTTCTCTGGGTCTATATTGACTGCAGTTATATTTGGCTTTGAGTCTCATCAGCGTTTATCGTTCTCAAAATACTGTAATATAAACATTATTTCATTGGGCCAAACTTCCATTAGATTTAAGGTCCACGAAAAGAGAGCGTATTTATCTTTGAAAGGGAATCTAGATTAAAGCAGTAGCAATTTGCCAGAGCAGTCTCCGATGCCATGTGGTTAAGAAAGCCTGCAAAGCCAGTGGARCAAAACCAGCGTAAAAACGGGATGGAGCGAAGACTCGGGGGTTCGCTCTGTAATCATGCCTCGGGATTGGGATACACCGCAAATTTAGCACAGCACCACAGCCGGGACTAACTAACGATTACAGTCTGAACATATTTAATCTCTTAGACACAAGCATCTTTTCTTCTCCTTAAACCCAGCTTGAGTACAGGATGGGCCAAAGAGCATGAAAGGATAGCAGTGAGAGAGCCTGCAATCAGTTTTTCGTCTGTCCCTTAGGATGAAAGAGGAATATGTGAGTCATTTTCTTGTACAATGGAGAAGCCTGAATCCCACTGCATCTGGTTAATACCAAGGACTGTCCAAACAGTATTCCATTGTAATTTGTCACAGACTAAAATGCGATCATAAGTGTTTCTCGGAGTATTTTTTCATGGGTTTTGAACTCAGCAATAAAATACCGTTCTTTCAGTGGAATTTCAGTTACAGGACCCCTRTACTAATGCCCAGTAAGAAAGCAATTTCATCAATAAATGATAAAYGATTGTCATTATTTCTGCACCTATACATTGAACAACAGAATACAGAAGCACAGTGACAGAGCCATTCACATGGGCTCAAGTTTATTGTTTTTTGTGTCTTTTCAGATGCATGTTTTGAGTCTTTTTAATGTTTCAAAAGCTGCTATTGCAGCAATAAAAACAAAGCTAGGGAAAACATTCAGGAGTTCCATCTGCGTTTTTACAAATAATATTGCATTGTTCTTTCTGATATGCATGCAGCCTGGTGGGAGGAAAGGGGCTTGAGTTTTGCTTCTTTTCTTTTTTTTTTTTTTTTTTTTTTTTTTTTTTACCCCAATATGAAGATTCTTGCTGTGTGAAGTAGTTTTCCTTTTTAGTCAGCCTGTTCCACATTCGTAAAGATCCTTCACCCCCTGCCAGCTGGTGACCGGTTGATGTAGTAACAGTTAGCTAAGCACTATTCAATCATGCTCCATTCGGATTGCTTTAAAGTAAACTGATTCTCACTTTACAGTAAACTTGAGTCTGAACAGGGGATTAATTTGGGGATTAAAGTGGTGTGTAAAATGAGCAGATATGTTGTTCTGGTTTCTCCTAAGCAACCTAACGATAGAGGGGAAGTTCTGCCAGGAAGCTGGTAACTACCTACCTTGAAAAGAAAGTGGAGATGGGCATCATGCTAACCGTAGTACACACCTCCCGCTGGAAACTAATTTTACTTGCGAACCACAAAAACGTGGGTGAAACTGAGACAAAAAGACCCGGTGCAAAGCCTGAGATGGAGGCAGCAGATCTTCACTGTACATCAGGCCACCGGGCTCTGAAAGGGGCTCACCAGTGATGGGGCCACTCCAGGCCCCCCGTGCTGCTCCACCGCCCCAAGATCAATGCAGCCAGGTCTCGCTGCTTAAACTTGGGTCACATAAACTGGGCTGGCTGGCACGGAGCTGGTGCAGATGTGCCAAGGCATGTTGGCCCAGGCAAGGAGCCACACCAACAGGTCTCCACCGCTTCAAAGGCCAGCTTGGGAGCGTGCCCGGARCATCCAATGGCAGGCGGGCTGCTTCTCTGTTTTCAGGAGAGGGAGTGCAAGSCAGTAGCATATAGAGAAACACGTGAGGTGCCCGGGGCTCGCTAGCCCTGGCCCGGTGCTGGCACCGCGCTGCTGCCTCCCCATCTGCCCCACGGCACTTGTGGGAGCTTCTTGGCTCTGGCACAGGGACCCACAAAAGCCATCCGGGCAAGGCAGCACAAAGGCACCCAAACGCCTTTGCACGGCAGCGATGCTGAGCTGGAGSGGAGAGGCCCTGGGGACGGGCTGGGGTCTCTCCGCTTGGTCCTCTCTCTGAGGATGTTGTGTGAAGTCAGGAGCAGCCCTGGCCTCAGCTGCCTCCTCCGCCTGCATTAATTCACCCCRTAGGAGCCAGCACAGGTCAGGAAAAGCTAGTGCTGCCTCGGGGCTAATAAACTTGCTGGCCTATATGTGGATGTTTGTGCACTGCATTCCCATGCACATCCCGCAGTACTAACGTTCGAGGGAGTGTACCTGGAGTGTCCCAGTCTTTTATTAAACGCAACTACCAGTGAATGAACGGTGTCATAAGCTGGCTGCATTTCATATTGAGAAAGAGACTCAAGCTCTTTGAATAGCCCTGAACGAYGGAACGTATTCCCAGGGAGCCAGCCCTCCCCGCAGCCCGCAGCACGGGAGGTGGGTTGGGAGTTCCTTGCCGGCAGACTGCCTATCGGGAAGGCTGCTTCGCTCTGGTGGCTGCTGGCGCTGGATGCAGCGACCACGCTGCAGTCCCACCCATCCCGCACACAACAAGCTATTGCTGGTCTTAATTGCACAATAGACTTAGGCAAACATCCCCAAAATAGAAAAACCCACTTAAACAGCCTTATGTAATGTCAAGCTAATGACTGCATGGATTAAAGTCCACATCCTAAGGGAGCAGTCACAATGTGCTAGCCTACTCTCTACCTTAATGCTACGGCAGCACTCTGATATCCAAACAGTGTCCTCACACCAGCCGATCCCAAACAGGGGACAGCCCAGACTACATTAGTAGCAAGATGTAGGCTCATCCTGTCACTAACTTGGTCTTCAACTCAGACATTTTTTTTCAGGACCTCTTCTGTCAGTCTCAGCAATCTCTCGGATATATGARCACTTCTCTCTTCTCACAAGGTAAAGCTCTCATATCTCACATCTTGTGCTATATCCATCCTARGCCAATGTTCAAGGACAATTTTTCTATGTTGGCTCCTGCTATGCCATCTTTCTGTGAATTGGCATCCCCTCCTCTGCTATATTAAAAATGAGCCKCTTGTGTTTGGTTTTGAAAGCTTTGATTCCCACTCTCATCTCTCATTTGTTATTAGAAGGTCAGCTCTCACTCTGGCCAGCCTGTGCTGCCCACCRCTGCTGTCTGCCATGGAGCTGGATGTTCAAACAAAGTATTCTGCACTTCCTCCTGGACTACCCGGGACAGTAATAAACATCCATGTAAAGACCWAGCCTCTCTCTTCCACATCCATTCTTAAAAATATTTCGTACCTTGAAGCATTCAAAATTCAATAAAACTTCAGCTGTTAGGAAAAAAAAATTAAATACTGTTATCAATTCTGCTGCCTCGCTGTTTCCTTGTCTAGGAGCTGCCTACTTGTTGCCCAAGGTTGGTACATACTGCTGCGTCGAGAGACGGCGTGTTGTTCTGTTTGTCCAGCTCCACGCTCAGCAGCACTTCGCCCCCTAATCAGGATGCCTAAGTGAAGAACGAAGCAGGTTTAATTGAGACTTGGTTTTGCCATGTGAGGAACAGTGCCCGCAACCTAGCGGTCCTGCTGGAGTAGGAAAGCTGGAGGAGTCAGCAAGGAATACTTTGACYATGGTGTTATCTATGTTGTGGAAACTTGTTTTATTTCTAAAGGAGTAGATTAGGAGTGTGGGGAACATCAAGTCTAAACCAGCTTGACACTACTTGGCAACTTCTAGTCATTGTCCACGTGATCGATGAAAATCATAGGAGTAAAATGAAAACAGATTGAAAAGACAAACAGTCATTATTTCTGCAGGGCAAGAGCTTGATCCTGGGGATACAGCTTGGCAAACTGGGAGCTTAGGAAATGCAGGAGGGAGTAAATCTGCTAGATTAATTTTCCTTTTCACCCATTTACTATCGTGCTGCACGGCGGTACTGAGGAGAAGTGTGATGGTAATACTCTTTTGCACCTGTGTTCCCCTTTGTGCACACTTTTAATTTTGAAAACACTCATTTTTGAGAGTATACATTCCTTATTACTGACATCTGATGGCTTTGACTAATAGTTGAAGAGGCAGTGAATCAATATTCAAGTTTATTCACGTTGTTAACTGGTAATGAGGAAACAATAACTCTGATGTTTTTGCTCTTGGGATTGTCTTGTCTCTATGCAAAAAGACCTATTAGCTTCCCAAAAAGGATCTAGGGTAGTGCAATGTTTTTTCTTGCTTGTTGCAAAACAGGTTTTTAGCAGATGTGAGGAAGCTCTTTTGTCTCAAGTAGTATCTTTACTTTCTGCATTTATATAATGTTAAGATCAAGTGCTCCACATTTATTCCATACCAAACAAGATTTTTTTGAATATATAGAGCTCTGGTATAAATCTACTTAGGGATTAAAAGTTGTGTTCAGTAGCTGATTGCTACACCCTTAAAAAACAAATATTAAATACTTTTAAAAACTTGCAATGTGCTTTTTCCATCTCAGCCACTTGTTCCTGGCTGATTTGGTCGATATCAACCAATATATAAAATATTAAAGACAAAGATACTGTCTCTGGGTTTGGAAATCCTTGAACCACAAACTGCTGGAGAGCATTCAGAGGAAAAATCGTTAAAAGTTTACCCTGTTCTTATACTCTTCTCTTCACATCTGGTATTGATCATTGCTAATGACAGATTGCTGGGCAGGATGAATTTCTGATGTGTCCTGAAATGGCTGTTCTTAAATTCATCATCCCGTCTTGGCAAAGGGGAAAGACTTACCCTTTATAAAAGCAGGCTTCATGTAAATGAGCCAGCAGTGTGAGCCAAAAAGCACTGTAACATCAATTTAGGCGCAGATTCTGCTACCTTCCTTCAAGTGAAGGGAACCGCACTCTTGAAGTACTGCTATGGAAATCGGTGTAACTGCTCAGGGAGGGAGTCTCTACCCCATGTAAATAAGAATGTCCCTGAATAATTGTGTTCATTTATTTCACACGTCAAAAAAGTAATTAGCAAAAACATTTCAAAACCAACTTCACCCAGTCCTCTTGGAACTCTCATCAGAAGACAAGTAGACTGAATTAACTACGGTGTTACCAGGGCGAACATTGCAACAGAGCCAGAGCAAAGGCACTTCTGCCTTGTCCCTGGTCTGCAATGAACACCTCCTCCCGACAAATGAGGACACTTGCTCTTAATTATGCACCCACTAATAATCTTGAGGTTTGTTCTAGTAATAAAGTTTTTTAGATGTGGCAATGAGTGAATTGTGTTTTGAAGACTTCTGAGACAACATGTCCCCCCCACCACCATCTTTTCTCTCACGCAACCAAATCTTGTACGTCAACGGCTCTGGTGCTTTTTGSTCCTGCCTTTCAGGAACGTATAACTGGAAAGATACGTAGACAGCTTGGTCCCATCCAGCTTCTGAAAATTTTCTATGCTTTGAACATTGTGCCTGTAAAAGATTGTCTCTCAATACCATGAACACCACCAAATGACAGCCTTCAGAAACAGACAGCCCCATTAATTTGTCAAAAGAGCGACAGCTAACCAAGGCACAAGGGAGACATTAAATGTTACCAGAGATAGAAACATTCACGTTGCTTTATCTTCCATTCGATTCAGAGTATTACGTTAGGAGAAAACTGGCACCAGAACACGAAGGCTGGGATGCATGCTCAATATTGCTTCTCACAAAGTTTGAAAAACTCTGGGGTCTTTCCATATCTGTTAATCAGGTTCCTGGATAAGCCTAATTTTTTTTTTTCTCCAAGAGGGGCTTTTGAAAGATCTGATTGCAGTAGGAAAACCGAGCCTGACTACCAGCAGAGCTTAGCGAGCTCTCCCACGTGCCGTGCTGCTGAAGCACGCGGCAGCTGCAGCGAGGTGGTCCTCTGCCCGACCCGCTACAGACCTGCCAGCTGAGAGCCCTCCAAAGGGCGGCCGGCTCATCCCGACCCAGCTCAAACGGCTGGCCAAAGAGCTGGAGCTGGCAGCACCCAGCTGTGTGGAGAGCCTCCAGCGAGTTATACTGCAAATGCAGAAAAAGCAACTAAAAAAAGCAGGAGATGAGCTAATGCCAGACAACAGGTTATTCAAAGCAGCAGAACTGCCTRGTGCTGGAAGAGACCCAGGGGCTTTTCCTGACTTTGTTTTTGGCCTGTTAAGTGACTGTCAGGGCAAACATTTCTTTAGCTCAATATTCCTCTTCTCTTTTCTATAAAGTGTTTTGGGATTTACTGGTAAAAAGTAAGACCTTCTAGAAGAGCGATATGGAAAAACAGCAATGTAATTACTACATTATTATTACTAAAGCAATCTTGAGCACTGTAGCATTGCGTTTTGTCCAGATACACTGCTGAATGAGACTGGACTGTTTTGTACTTGGGGAAAATACAATGGTAAACTGAATAGCCAGTATAATGGAAGAAGACAGAATAAATCGTAATAAAGGTCCATTCTTTGTCATCTATGAATAAAGCTTTGAATTTTAGAGTCTCCCTATGAGGTTGCTTAATGTTCACCGAGACATGGCAAGTACACAACAGCTGTGCTCACAGCCTTAACTCATAATGGAAAGAAGAGAATTTTCTTACTTACCTGAACTTTTTTTTTTTTTTAAATCTTTCCCCCAGGAGATGCAGACTGACAACAAGTTACATCAAAGAAGTTAAAGGGGCAAAAAAAACCCCAAAATCCAACAGCTTATTCTGTTTTGTCCCCCAAACTCTCCTCTCTGCAACYTTTGTGTTTTCAGAGTGTCAGCTTCACCAAGAAATCTGTAATGTCATCGGGAACKGGGATGTTCCTTTGCTGGCCAGCTCCTTTAATAAAGACACCAAGCATCTTGCAMAGGATTCTTTAAAAACTTCCTGCCCTCTCCGGCAGTTCCAAATAAAATAGACTGCCTTTCTGAATACAGATCTGGCAATGTACATTATCATCACCATTCTAGCAGTAAAAAAAAAATGGAGTGTCTTTAACATGGTAAAATGAAATGTTATGCATACTGACTTTAACTTACCCTGGTTTGGCCTTTTCATTACACCCCTCGCCTGCTAATTTGACCAACACTTTTCTATATACTTTCTTCTCTTTTGGGAATACTAGTTTTGCATGCAGAAAAAAAAAAAAATAATATATCAGCCTATGTATACAGGTGCTGTTCCCCAGCAGGAAGTGTTTATGCTTTGTCCTAGGTCTGTAATGAACAAAACTTAATTAGAAATACAACCATATCTTTAAATCAAATCATAATCCAACTGCCAGGCTTTGACTGTAGAAACTGCAATAGGTGCCTGGGACAACTTTCAAACTTTTTGCATTTTTATTTGCTCCCAAACCAACTTGTGAATCAAAAGTTTCTAGCCTTAAATCCACTGACTTATTTAGCTGAAACTTKAGAGTTGTGGTTTTCAGGCTTTTTGATTTGTAAATGTCTAGGGCCCCCTTATGAATTCAAGTCATCTGATAATAGGTTTGCCTTTTTTTTTGTTACCTTTTTATGAAGCCCTTAAAATTCATTCRTGAATCATGAGGGTTTTGCAGACCACAGTTGGAAAACCACTGTTCAAGGGGCAGCAGCTTGCCCACATTATGCGAGTCAGACTTCTCATCTTAACTCTGCGACCTGTCATCATTTAAAAAACAAATAATATTAAAATTTAGGAATAGTAAACAGACTKGGACGAGGGTTTCTGGAACCTGGCCTGTTTAACACAGGCCAACAGCAAGTAAAACAGAAAAACCTCTGTAGCAGACTAACATGCAGTAACAATTCTGAACACAGTTACAGACTTGGAAGCTAAAGATTTTAGTCCCCCCAAACAGGCTAGCCAACCGAGTTGCACTCTGCTTCCTTGTGAAACCACTTTCTTCAAAAAGTTTTTCATGAAGAATTTATTTTCCCCCCCAGAAACAGCAGATTTGTGTTCTGAATAAACAGCATCCTTCAGCAAAGATCGACTCTTACTTGAAACGCACATCTACCCTCTGGCCAGAGACCCAGCGCCCTTCGGCCGGTGGGCTGTTAGTGACCCAGACATAAAGCCTGAATTAGTGCTTCAACTGAAAGAAACCATTAAACCAGAGATAGCTGCTTCAAACCTTCCAGATTTCAAGAAGTGGCAATTATTTTTCTGATTAACTCTATCTGGCACAGCTGTTCCCTGCATCACCCTCCCCATCTCCCAGTTTTTCAAGGATACACGAGCAATAGCTGAAAACTACTGTAGCTCTGGCAACCCCCTATGCAAATGCTGGAGCAAGCCCCAAAAGGCAACTACAGACTGGGGAGTCCAAGATGAACTAATGAGGCACAGAGAGGAAAAAAGGGTCCCAAACCAAACCACAAAATCCTTTTCTGTGTTCTTAATCGGTCAGAAATGGTTACAGGACACAAACTAAATTCCCGAAGATGCAAGATTTTATCACAGGAACCCATTAGAAGTTATTTTTCTCTAGCTTAAAATCCACCTGTAATTGTAGTTCTGTGATTTGGCTCGTCTAATACAAACTTAGAAGAAGAAAAGTGAGAACAGTAGGTCTTTCTGGGACACCAGCAAATTAGATTTTCATTCTAAAGGTCAGTATGTTTATATTACCTACATAAAAATTTGGAGACTTCTTTAATAAAATGATTTGCCAAGTACATTTCTCAGTCCCATACCCTATTTCTGTGACTCTTTGTAGCATAAAATGATTAGGTTTTAGATCAATGCCAAATTCTCATTGCTGTCCCTCAAAGGGCCTCAACTGAAAAGCTTTAGTTCACTGTGCCAACTAGTTCCAGCTTTCTTTTGGAAAATACATGTAATACACATGCCAAATTGTTGTAAAGATCTCACAGAAAATGTGAAGCATTATTCAACGTGATTGTTTATATTCCATAGAATAAGAGATTAAAAACAGGTGTTGAATAATTTTATTTAAATATTATTACAGTGATTATCTGAAGAAAATGTGTGTCTCCAGACATAATATAACTTACTCAAAGATTAATTCAGTGAAAATGATTCTTTGCCTCAAATAGCCACTGAACTAATGCATCTCATACTTTGTTATTTCAGACATAAAGAACTTAACAAAAAAGGGTCAATAATTATTGTGAGGAACCACAGAAACATACAGAAAACAAGTCAACAGTTACCGACAATTTTGTTTGTCATTCCCCTAATCTTAGAAATCAGTCGACCCATGAGCACCAACGGCTGGAAGCAGCGTGAACCAGAATACATGGAGGTCAGCCTGAACCGTCAGTTGCCGAAGGCATGGCCAAACTCTTCCTTCACGCTCAACAACTGTCTGCAGAGAAATCACRATGGGTATATAATCTAAAGCAGAAGTGAGACAAGATCACAGGGGCAAATGGGGTTATTGCAATGACTGGAAAACTTCTCTCTCCTACTTTTTTTAATAACAAGTTCAAGAAAGTAGCCACCATCAGTAAGCAAGCTTTTGCTTAAACTGAAAATACTACAGAGAAACACTGATCAAAGAGATAATTAACAAACACCATTTGAAGAACAAACACCATTTGGTAAAGAACTTACAGCAACTGAAATATTGAATTTATTGGCCCTCCTGGTATATACGGTATATAAYGGTCATTTTACACAAAAGAACGTGCAGCAAATTTTCTCCTGCAAATGCTCAGGGTTGACTCAGATTAATGTGAAAAAGGTCAGCTGAGTGATAAGCAGGGTCATAGGAATTAACACCGGGGTCTGAGTTTTGCTAGCCCAGACTGCCTGCTGGACACACACATTGCGTTTCATTAAGTACTACACAAATGTTAATCAAGTTTAATAACCTTCTCCTGAGATGTCCCAGGAAAYGAGGTAGTAAAATTAAAACAGTTAGATGTCTGCTGAAAAGCAAATATATTTATTATGCACTTTCATATACACAGGGATTTTCGCTTAATATAATACAAGGAATAAAATAAAAATTTTACAATGTGAAATTCATTCAATGTACATTAAAGGCTATTTACAACCCACTCCAGGAAAAACAGTCTATCTGCAAACCAAGTTAACTGAGGAGTTCAGATGGGGAATATTAAGCATAACAGACATTTGCATAGCAGAGTAACTGATGAGGGAAAATACCTTTTTATTTTTAAATAAATGGTAGTGTTTTCAATACTGATCACAGAGAAGACAAAAATGCATCAATTGTGCCTCTGTATCTCTTAATGCATTTCTCTTTTGAAGATTTTTTCCACATGCACACAGTATTGATAGCTGTGTCCACAAAACAGTCTTTTCCCTAGCGCTTCCACCAAGAATTTTAGACGTCTTGTGGAGATGACCTTGGAAGGACCAATGAAATGGGATGAAGAGAAACAGGATTCATGTTTTATTCAGGTTTTTTAGGTTGTGAGAACTGTTACATTGCCAGAAGAAACGGTGCCGAGTCACAGCTATGCAACTCCATTCACCTCCACTTGACTGTACAGATGTGAAAGAGCAGAGCAGAACAGAGCAAACAACAGGGGGAACAGCAACGTTTCTGTGTACGCAAAACCCTCACAAACGATGATACTAAAAATCACACGCAACAGCAATGTGGAATTACACAGACCTTCTGAGAAAGCAGATGTTTTAAAGCAATTCATGCTCTGTTCCAAAGTGATATTCAAAACCTGTAAGCATTGCCATTCTGAAAACATTTTCAACAGGTCTACTTTCTGCTGATTTGGATATGAGGTTTCCCCACCAACTGTTTCAAATGTAAATATTATTCACACAAAAACCATCAGGCTATCTATAAGTTGTGGCCCCTTGTGAAACTGGCCATATTTTTACGTCCTCTGTCCACAAGGTGCAATTAATAACAACACAATAAAATTAAATAAATATAATCCCAATGACAGTCAAGGTCAGTAGAAAAATGTCGGCATTCAGGGATCCCTTTCTACAAAACAAAACATACATCTAATAACTAAGAAAAGTCGTATTCTTGCACAGTATTGCAAATGTACTGTACTTGAGGTTAGGAACAAGTTTGCTGAGAACATTTTGGTACTCTCTCTTTACTGAGCCACTAACCCTCTTAAGGCCATTCTGCCAGACTCCTGTTATGTTTATTTTATAATTGTCCCACGGGGACAAGAAATTCAACACATGAAACATTCAGAATAATCAATATTGCCGTGTGTCAACTTTTAACATCTAATTTTACTATATGCTGAATGCCTGACTGTAAAAGATTCTTTTTACATTTAGTAACAAGCAAATAAGAATGGAGGTGCAAGATATTAAAAAAAATGTTCTGATGATTGTTAATCATAATAACAAGTCACGGAGCCCTTTAGTGCCTCAGAATATGCACTACATATACATCCAGGGGCCATTTATCAAAGTTTAAGGATAGCCATACATCTAATTAATCCTCTATGAAAAATAACCTCAGCTTTCTATCATCTTATTTGTGGAATGATGAGAATTAGAGTATGAAAAAGATGAATCCCAAGCCTTTAGAAGAAATACTCACATACAAAAATAGGCTTATTTTCTAAAGAGCAAGGCTGTGTAATGGTGAATAGTAGAATATAGCTTGCATTTCTAGGAGAAAATAACCCACTTATTTTGTTTTATCACTCACAGAGCTGTGTAAGTAAGATGTGGACATTCAAAGGAAAAATTCATACTGTTCACTTTCACAACAATGGCCTTGATTTTGCTCTCTTTCATACAAGTAAAATTCTTCTGCTGTTAAGAGTGGGGAACCAGCTTTCCATTATCCGTAGATGGACTATCCAGGCTGCCGACTAACCATGCCCCAGGTACAGAAATACTCACGCTGGCTCTACCTAAATCCATCTGAAGCAGTAACCACATTCATACCAGTTTGTGCTTTAAAGAGTTATTGTCTCAGGACAGGGCTAACGCAGTAATCTCTGTACTCCCCAGACAGCGGTATTACAAACCGTTTGCTTTTCCATTGTACTCTCACTGTATATTCTCTCAGGCTCATTAACAAAGCGTCTGTATTTTCCATGGTTTGTTTTACTGACATTCTCAATACAGTCCTTTACCTTGGAAAAAAGAAAGAGCTGTTTCTACTGTATCAAGATATACATGAAAGCAGGATCAGACCTTTTACTTTAGCACCTAAAACATACCCATATTCAGTTACCTCATTACCGTAACAATAACGGAGGCTATTTAAGATCAAGTGTCCAAGACCGAATTTGCCTATTGCTTTCAGTGGTCCCAGTCTGCCATCCAGGTTTGGTGCTGTAGTACCAGATAGTGGATTTTGTCTCTTAAAAATCCCAAAGACACTGCAGATGGTTGCAGTCCGACTCCTTTGCTACCACTGAACAGCTATTACACAGACAGAACAGACAAGTACAGTATTTATAAAATACTGTTACAAGATTTGTATTTCTGGAGAGAACTTTTGGAAGTACACAGGGAACTGACCATACATTACAACAATGCAAATGTGACAAAATGTTTGCTTATTTTCTTTAGCCACAGGAAAATAAATACAAAAAGCGCTGCCTTTCCATACACAGTTCACTGTGGCACATGCACCTCTACCAAGCATTCTGAAATAGGAAATCAGAATTCCTTGTTCTTACCCTTTTCAGCTGTTGTCAGGGAAATACAGCATATATCTTTCCGCAATTAAAAAAAGTGCTCATTCTGTGTATTAAATACAAAGTACACAAAATAAATTTTTGAAGCACAGAGGGTTATACTGAGAAGGCAGCCTGAAAATGTAGGCACGTTACAGTAATTAAGGTAACCRTACTGTAGTAATCACATTCTTGAATTTCTAGGTGGACTAAACAAGCACTGTATGCTTTCATCCCAGCCAGCCGACAAATCATTCGGAGCAGAAACGCTTCTTCATAGCATCATGGAATTGGCCTAAAAGTACAAAACAGAAACATTAAGTTTTGATATACTCCGTAATACGAACAGTGTTGTCAGAAAGAGAGCTGTATCATTTCTAATTGAAGCACACAACAACACACCGATGATGGAAAGTATTTCCTGCCTAACTCAAATCCCAGGATTGATTCCCTGGGCGCTCTACCATCCAAAGCAGCTACAAGGTCCCCACAGCAGGAAAGCTTCCCAAACAGAGCTCGGAAGCGGCAGCCAGGGAAGAAAAGCCATTCCTCAGGTGCTCTGGTAGAGTATTTCTGATGTGATTCTCCACAGGTGACTAATTTATTCACTGGTCAGGGAAATTACTGTTTCTGTGCTTGAGACTTGGCAAAAGGGGAGGTAAATYACAGCCTGCGCCAAGCAATTCATAATCCACACAAAATTGTTTTAAACTTCCATATTTAAAATGAAGCTATGAAAAATCGTTAAGAGAAAAAGCAAAAGGAACCATTTAGTTACCCATCACCTCATATGCTTAGCTGCTTGCATGAACAAGTACTTCACAGAGAAAACCCTTGAATTTTCAGTAAAGCACTATTTGTTCCAGATAAAGTAAAGCCCAATTTAAGTTTCAAAATTGGAGTGTTCCAATTTTTATTTTATTTATTTATTTACACACTTTGTTTATATTTTAAAATCAACAAAGATGGAAAATTCATCAAAACTAGCCTTTTGATGACAGGTCAGGTCAAATCAATACATCCTACGTCAGAACCATACAATATATTTACAATAAAGTGTAACATGAAAGCAAGCACTGAACAACAGAAGAAGAGTTGGGAAATACAATTCTTAATTATACATTTTAATATGTTTTATGAAGGCAGGAAAAAAGCTACAAACAAATTTAAATCCTGTTTGGACATGATATAGAACTGTGGGAATCTAAAGTTCTTTTGACTTTCAGGAAGATTTAGGGCCCATTCTCTCTCACCTGCTTATTCCTCTCYATGCCCGCTCCTGTTGTCCTGCCTCTTCACTTTTGCCTGCCCCACAGCTCATCTGACCCTTTGCTAATACTTCSATTTTACAAATGTGCAGGCTCTAGTATATAGCTTTTTAAAACACTGTATTATTTCAAATATTTTAACTTAACCAAAATGCCAACCCCAAGGAAACATCTTGGAGTCCTGCACAATATTCTAACGCCCTGCAACTCACAAGAGACCTCAGCTACATCTGGAGAGAYGCATTCCATTAAAGTGAAATCCATTCCCAGGACATTTTGGGAAAAGCCCTGTCTATGTGTTTTTGACAGCTGATAACCACCCATCTGTGGATCCTGCACCACCTGCAATTGTCCTAGAAACCTGCAGTCTTTGATAACTTGCAGCAGAACTGAGTCAGCTAGCAAGAACATTCTTGTTCTAAGGAGTAGCAGTCTGATCTGTCAAATGCAGCATTTACACAAACAAAAAACATGTTTTCAAAAATAAGCAAATAAGCAATAAGAGATGCGCATACATTTCACAAAGATGCTGCTTCTTTGAAATTCAAATAGAAAATATATTAATTAGTAGGACATTCCCACTACCCTAAAAAAGATAAAACTCATCAGGAAGAGGGAAAAAAATAGTTCTATTTTAGCTGACTCACTGATAATTCAGGTTGGAAAAAGCTACATAAAATTCCTTTTTCAGCTTAAAATTCAGTATGGGAGAGAAAGTAAGAAATCTAAATGAATGCCACTGATTAAGAACTACAGAATGGTCAGAAAATTGGTATCATAACATAGATTCTAATCTTGTTCTGAGGAATGGAATCTCTTTTATAGTAGGGTTACCTTCACAGTAACAGAAATATAAAATCAAAGCTTTAGTGTACTATTTTGTCTTTTTCATTTGTAGATAATTATGCTACTGAGATTTCACATTTAAAATCCAAATTCACAAAAGTAAAGTGGTTGCCTGTAACTTACAAGAATCTTCAGAAGCTTCCTGAAAAGCATTTTTGTAAATAATGAAATAATTACTGTATCTGAAAATATCACATATTAAAATTCCCAGCTGTCCTTATGTTTGAAAAGAAAATTCCAAATCAATGCTACATGAAACTTGCTGTTTTATTCAGGCACATGTCAAAGACAGTGGATTACGATTTGAGCAATTAGAATTCAATAGAAAATATGACGGTGATCCAATTCCTCTACAGCTGATACTTTTAAACAACAGCAAAACAAATACTTGCCGGGTTAAGATTTTAACATTTATGGCTTTCATTAAGAAAGCAATTATGATGATAAACAACAAAACCTAATTTTGGTATATTTAAAATGCATATGATGAAATACACGCATTTGCTTGCTTTGTGACCGGATAGGTTACCTTTTATAATGGCGTTTCCTTCTTGTAGTTGAAACTTGGGTCGCTACCTTCAATCTGAAGTTTTAAGGCTTGCTTAAGGCTGAGTTCTGTCTCTGCGGGAGGATAGCCTTCCAGTACCTCCTGATGCCCTCTATCCTGCACTGTTCGTGGGACAGAAACCCTACCGAGAAAAACCTGATTGCTCTGGAGATGGTAATTTGGATTTGTCATAATTCCATTTCTCTTCTTCTGTTCTCCACTCTGTTGGTGAATTAGGAACTGTTGCTGAGATCGCCCAACTTCTTGCTGAGCTGGTGGGACCAAAATTTTGCACTGTGGGTCTGCCAGCATTGATTTAAGTGGCACACTTGTCCCAGATTTGGCAACAGGTACTCGTTTATCAAACTGAGTCATTTCATACTCTAACACTTTTGGTTGGGAGGAACTACTTTGTTTTATTTTTTTTCCAGCTGACCCAGATTTGCTGGAGTTGTCCGTTTTCCCCCCTTTGTTAGCTTTAGTTGATTTCAAACTAGGTTTTACTTGGCTCCATTCAAATTCACTACTTGGTGAATTATGATTTTGACTTAAGGAATGAGTTGTGGAAGAAGGAGAAACAATAGACTGCCTGCTTCTGCTGCGTGGCAGGGAATGCTGCTGTATTTGCTCTGTGAATGACAGGCTGTGGAAACTATCAATGGGCACTGTCTGAGCAGTCGCAGTCGACGACGTGGTGCGGAGAGAGGAGTTTTTGGAACTTTTCAGGGAATTATTTGATAAAGATGACTTCTGACGGTCAACCGTAGAATCAGGCGACTCTGAAGGAGAACTGAAGGCATGAGCAGGCCCATTAGATAAGCCACGCATACTAGGCTGCATATCTCCACCAGTACTCCCTGAACTATTTGACTTCATTGTTAATGACTGCATTTTAGAGGAGACTGACTGTAAGGGTTTTTGCTCCATTGTGTGAACTGGAGATGGAGTGCAACCATTCAGAGTAGATGCACCATATTTTTCCAGTAATTTAATAATCTGAGAGTGTCCATTTTTAGCTGCAACACGCATAGCAGTGCGCCCAAACTGGTCAGCATGATTTGGATCAGCACCATGCTCCAGTAATATCTGGACAACGTCAATGTGCCCTTCTTGGGCGGCAATGCAGAGTCCAGTAGCACCTTGATTACATGTATGGTCAACCAGAGCTCCATGCTCAATGAGAAGCTGCACTACCTTCACATGACCTTGCCATGCAGCAGACTGCAAAGCAGATCTCTTCTCGTTATCTGCAGCATTCACATCRGCATGGTATGTTATCAGCACCTGTACCATCTCCAAATGGCCCTGCCAGCAGGAAACATGGAGTGCTGTTCTTCCTTCAGCATCACTTGCTTCTACATTTGCACCATTTTCTAAAAAATACTCAGCCATCGTAAGCTGGTTTTCTAAAGCTAAGATGTAAAGTGTTGGCCGGCCATCAGCATCTTTGTGGTTTACATCTGCTCCATGGCTGAGCAGTAGTTCAACTATATCTCTGTGACCTTCTAAAGCAGCAACCCGGAGAGCATTTCTCCCATCATAGCCTCTCTGATCAATGTTGGATTTATTTTCCAGTAATATCTGCACACAATCATAGTGACCTTCTTGTGAAGCTAATATGAAAGGTATACGTCCATCATTATCAATTTCATTTGTTCTAGCACCTTGTTCTATAAGAGCTTCACATATCAACCTGTGACCTTCAAAAGCTGCCATATGCAAAGGTGTCCAGCCTGCATCATCTCTATGATTTTCATCTAGTCCCCTGTCCAGCAGAGTCCGTACTACTTCAACATTGCCTTGTGCAGAGGCTATGCTCAGAACTGTTCTCCCTTCACTATCAATGCTATCAACAGCTGCACCCCAAAATAAGAGAGTATTTACAACTGAAGCGTGGCCCATGGAGGCTGCTGCCAGAAGTGGTGTACGACCATTGTTGTCTGTGTGATCAACATCAGCTCCTCCTTCTAGAAGTAGATCAACAACATCTACATGTCCTTCATAAGCAGCTACCAGCAGCGGAGTCATGCCATCTTTATCGCAATGGTCAACTTCAGCACCACGGTCAATTAGAAGACTAACCACTGAGGCATGTCCCTTACTAGCTGGTACACAAAGCGCAGCGACAGACAGCGCAGTCCTTCCATCCACATCCTCATGGTTTACCTCTGCACCATGGTCCAGCAGGTGCTCCACAATCTCTTTATGCCCCATGTATGCAGCTGCAATCAAAGCTGTTCTGCCCTCATTATCAGCTTTATTAACTTCAGCACCATGTTGAAGCAGATTCAGCACAATATCTTCATGTCCTCCCCAAGCTGCTGCTCTCAGCGCCGTTCGACTATCAGCATCTGCACAGTCCACTTTGACTCCAGCATAAAGGAGCGCAGAAACCACCTCTGTGTGCCCACCCCACGCTGCAGATCGCAATGCCGTCCAGCCATCATGATCAGTGTGATTAACATTAGCCCCACATCCGATCAAGCAATTGACAACCTTGGTATGTCCCTGCCGAGCAGCTAAGGTAAGTGCTGTTTGCCCGTGAGTATCTTCTATCTCTAAATCTGCTCCCCTTGAAACCAGTAAGTTAACGACATCGAGATTGCCGCTGTATGCTGCATTGGCCAAGAGCGTTCTCCCATTGGAATCGCACTGGTTTACTGATGCTCCATTGTCTAACAAGGTGCGAATGGAATCTTCTCTCTCCAGAGCCTGCCGAACGATGCAAGACGTGCGGTCATCTTCACTGTTGACATGAGCACCAGCTTTTACCAGCAGCTGTAATACTTCTTGTTCTTTAGGAATTAAGGTTGACAGGGAGTCTTTGACAGGTGTGCCATTCCATATCATCCATAAAGCCAGCTCTGAAGTCTCTAACTGTAAATTTGAATTAATTAGATGCAATGCAAACTCTTGAGCTTCTAATGGCGTTAAATCCTTTGCTCGGCAAGTGTAACTCATTGCCAGCATCCTGTGTCCCTCYGCTGCGTTACACAAGTATTTCTGCGTACAGTGCTTTACATCTAGCAACCATTCTGCAAAACTGTAATGGAACAAGATTTTTGTATTTCCAAGTCCATCAATAAGGACTTTTGACAGGACATCCAATTTGCGTTGGAAGTCTTCCATTGTCAACGTCATATTTTTGGTCCACACTGCATGATACAATTCCGTTGTGGTTAATGGCCTGCAGGCTGCAAGGATTACATTAAGAATAGGCTGGACCTTTGCAAATTGTTTTCTCACAAAAAGTCTCTGACAGAGCCAAAGGTATAGGCCATTTAACGTTCCCGGAATATCACGGATCTCTCGTAACATAATAAAATTCTCCACAACTCCATCTAGGACACGCTCCAGATACAAAAAGCAACCGCTGCTTTTGATGTGAAGCTGATTCAGCATTTCTGCAGTTTCTTTTGTGAGATGTTGTCTCAGTGCTTCTTCCTGATCTAAACGATGCAGAATATATTGTTGCACATCTTTCACAATATAAGCCTTTCGTAGATCATCCAGACTTATTTTTCGAAAACCTATTAAAAGGGAAGAAAGTTATTATTATTTCTGATCTAGTTTCACTTAACTCAATGTAACAAAAAAAAAAAAAAAAAAAAAAAAAAGACAGACATTTCTGGGTAGGGAACACCCACAATAATATATTTTGTGTGTACACCTAGTGAATCTAAATTAATAACAATAGCAGAGAATTTTGATAATAGACACATTTTTATCATCACCTACTATAAGAAGAAATACATGTTACTAACGAAGAAAATTTTCAAAATCACTTTGAATGAGGCATTGTGTGTCTACCTTGGACAATACCAAACACCTAAACAAAACCACCAGAACTGCAACCAAAATAAGATTATTAAGTATTATTATATTATTAAAGGAATAATCCCTTCTCCAATGTGGTTGACAATGGAATTCCAAATAATTTTCAGCTATTTAGATTAAGACAACTATGATATTAACATAATTATAGAAGAGGTTACTCACACCTGGTGCATATGTATGATGAAGTGTACAGAAATCACTAACTTGATCACCTTAGTTTCTTTTAAAAACTTTTATGATATAGGAGAGAGAGAGACTCAAAAATAGCTTTAAATATCTTTACACCTCTGTGCACTGAAAATTACCTAGTTTTTTCATGTAAGGATGGAGTTTTAGATAAACACTCTGGTTCTTTGGTGACTCATTATATAAGGAAACAGGTTTTCTCATAGTCATATGATCTCATTATTTTTCCAACCTGTTTACTCTTCAGAGGAAAAAGGGAAATTATTTCATACATGCATACTGTGTCCATCTCCGCCCCCCTCACCCAAAGCAAAGAACGCTGTTCTTATCAACACGTGCGAAGAAGTCCTCAGGGCAACCTCAGTGGCCATAAGGCTCTCAAGAATGAGGCGGAATGAAGATATAGTTGTATGGACTACACGGCTCGCTCTGTCATTTAAAACATCTGCTTTGGTAGTGCCAAGGTAAACATTTGATGAAGACCTACCCTCTTTGATTAATGGCACATTACATTGCTTGAACACTGCTTTTCCGGAAGCTATGGGACAACCGCAGAGGTCACAGACACAGCAGCTTAAACTACTGTGTTTCAGGCCAGAACCGTACCTCACTTCTCCAGGGACAGGCTGTAATCTCTTCCTCCAGTGCAGCAGACTGCACACATTTCCTTACAGTCAGCTCAGCTAGTCATAAAAAAACCCCAGCTTTCCTTTTCAAACCAAAGCAGTTACTAACCCCCAAATTATATTGAAGGAAAAGCAACCATAGAGCAATGGATTCAATGCAATTTTGGCCCCATCTCCATGGAACAAATAATTTTAAGCGAGACTCTGAAGAACGCTATTTTCAGATCTACGTTTTTACTGTATTTAAAGATTCTGTGGACCAAACTGCTTAGTCTGTGAGCTTGTCCTGACTGAAAATTCAGCCTGATAACAGAGCTGTGGTTTTTGTTCCTGAGTATCTTCAGCAGAGGTTCTGAATGTCACATTAAGCTCACTCTGTTAATCGTTTAGTCTACATGAGCATCGTACAAACACAACAGATTAGAACTGATAGGCAAACTATGGTGGTGTTGCTAAGATATTTCTGCTTCCCTTATTAATTATGGTAGCATTACAAATCTAACCGGACTAAATCAATAGAATACCTAAACCAACATCATGCTTCTCCCCAGAATAAAATCACTGGATAGGACACTTTTGCAGAGTCACTTCTCAGGCTAAGACTACACTATTGAGATTGTCTACTTGAAGATTTTTGAMTGAGAACGCCAGGAGGCAGAAAACAATTATTTTGGGGGGATCTTTCTCCATTCTACAGAGGCACGTTTTTTTTCCTCTCAGAAGAAACACAGAACCATCTTTATCCACCATAATTTGTCACAACTTCAAGTAATCTCCTAACCTGACCTGCAGAATGGCATAATTCATTGATTTACTATGTATTTGATTAAAATATTCTGTATGTAACTTTGTAAAGCCCATAATTCATGTACATAATCCAAATAAGAAACTTCACTGAGTAAGGACAGCCAGTGCTCTGTGACTGTGCAGATCCCAAGCTTTCACTTCAAGTGAAAGGCTGTTTCTAGGTTATGATGCTTCAGAAGATACAGAAGTGCAAGCGAAGGCATTGAAAACAGGGCATTGCTTGGTGTGTGCATTCACAGTYGTATGCATACACAGAGCTGTAATCAGACACAAGTGTCCCTTTGGTTGTCTCATGTGTGCAGGAACAGCTCTGTTTTGCCCAATTCAGATCAAATGCAACCACTGCATTCACTCACCTTTCAGTTCTTTGAACCTCTCTGCTTCTCCTAGTCAGATTTGTACCTGTCACTTGGCTGAATGAGAACAGGTACAGAGCTCTGCAAAATCCTCCTCAATGTGTTTAGTYATAAGTGGCTCTGTTCACAACATCCCCAATCCCTGACATTAATCTCATGCCCACATCCTTCCTTCCAATATATATCTGCATATGTGAGTTATTTTTAAATTACTCAAGTGTTTTTTCAGTTTTTACAGTAGCTGATTTCATTTCCCCCCAACAAGAAAACCCGACTGATTCACAGGACAGCAATCCTGAGATGTCAGCTCATGTTCAGTGTTGACTGACTAATGACTACACGTCACCTCCCTTGACTCCCAGCCTTCRCATGAAAACTTGCAGAGTGATAACYGTATAAGCCTCTCAGTCCCTCTATGTGTGCTTCAAAAACAAAAGACTTGCTTATCTTGCAGTGTTCTTTGAATACCAGTTTTCATTTTGCTTCCCMAAATGGGTGGGAAAGTGAACAAAACCATTTTGGATGTGATAAAAAAAAMCCCCAAGCCCTCCAAAAAAAGTAAGAAAGGAAGGGTTTGTGGTGATGGGTTTTCTTCCCTTTAAATGAGGCTGTATCATTACTTTGTTCCATACTAGGGTTAAAAATATTGCCCTACTCTCTATTCACCTGAGACATACCAAATGTCTAAGCACTTTAGCCAAGCAAACAAATTTCAGAAGACTTCAGAGCAGTGAGTATTCTAGAAGTCAGTAATTTAAACATGATTGGCTGTATGTTTACGGAAGCTAAAAATTGTTTCTTTTCTTTTGCAATATTTCCAAATATTCCTTCTTAATGAGATCCTATATACCGTATCTGAAGACAAGTTTGTATAGCAAAGAAGCACACTACCCTCACACAGATTTTCACACATCCCAGGGATGATATGCTCTTTAAGGGCTGGGATTAACAAACTGCCATTGTAACAGACTTTTGAACAGAAATAGGTTGTTAATTTTAATCACTGCACYATGCCATACTATAATAAGCAAGTAATTCAAAAAAGGCCTTATAGATATATTTTTTTTAATCTCAAATTCTTGTTGCTAGCTTGAAGGAGGAAAACAAAGCCATGTTTTTTTGCCCAAACATCTATCTAAATGAGGTCATTTTACATTTCCGAACAAAGATGCTGCAAACTTGCTTTTCAACCCTACCAGATACAATAAGTCACTTTCATGGACAAAAAGCACCAAAACATTAAGAGAAAGCTCATTTTGTTTCAGATGCATTCCCATGAACTACTTAAGCCCGGCAAAACAGGAGTGCAGTAGACAGAACTTGCAGTCCCACGACCCTGCTTTTTGCATTGTTAAAATTTTTCTTACAACACATCACTTTCAACCCAATGGGAGCTCCAATATGGATTTTCCTGATTTACTAAATTCCTGGCAGTTCTGTAAACAAATCAGTTCCAAATGTATTACTTGGCAAGACCTAGGGTCATTCAAAGGAAAAAAAAAAAGTATCTTGGCTATATAAATACTTTTACAGTATGTCAACCTTTTCAAACTTCAATAATAAAAAATAAGCTATTAACTGGCAGGTTCCAGTAAATACTTAAAAATATCCTTCTACTTTCATATTTTTAAATACGTTTACATAAGTAAATTACAAAAGTTTTAAATATATTTTAATATAGTTCATTTAACTGAAYTGTTAACTTTAAAGTAATCTAAATGATTAAAACCATGGCAATGTTTTGGCATTAATAATTTACACTGCTGATCTAAGCATATATTAAATTAGGTATTTCTATGGCCATTTATGCACACCTGCTCAAAAAGAATAATGTATCCAGCAGAGTAAAATGCACCTGAAAACTCAAGCAGCACACTTAGCTTTTAGTGCATTTGCAGTATATTATGCATTACAAATTTCACTGCATCTACCCCAGATGCTAAGAGACATTGAAGCTGAAATCTGCTGCTCTCACTGGTCCGTGTCATTGCACAGAAGTTTATTTAGTTAGATTTACAGGTAATAGTCCATTTAAAACAATTTAGTCTTCCCTCTTTAATTACAAAGCAAATAAGTTCAAAATTCACACACAACCTTTTAYTAGGAAATATGAAATTCTCTAGTATCATGTTTTAAAAGCGGTAATCAGAAGAAAGTGGTAATGGGAAGAAAGGAAACAGTAATTAAAAGCTCCCAGTTTATTTCTCAAGCCTTCTAAATAATTTTTTTTTCCAAAAGCCAAACCAAAACAATAAACTTTTTCAAAGTTTTAATATTATAGAAGTAAATTTTACAACTATATAAACATATGAAAATTATTTTTTATAGTAAAAATCCAACTCCCATAAAGACTTTACTGTAACATGAAACCACCCAAATAAATTCCAACCTACAATGAAAAATTAGAGGACAACTTAGATTTTCTTTTTTGGAGCAATCTCTCCTGAAGTGGTCTCATGCCATTTATATTCTGGAATGGCAGCTAATGAAAAAAGGTTCAGTTCCAAATCAGGCAACTGATTTGATTTGAGGATTCAGCAATACGACTGCCTGAGTAGCTTTAGTTACCAAACAACATGAGTTTTCTAGGTGCAGAGAAGCTGGATTGTAATTTTTACTGTATTTCTCTAAAGTTTTCACATTTTTGCTTATTTTTTAATTTTAGGAAAGGCTATAAGAAAAACAACCCTCCACATCTATTCAGACCAGAACCAGCAAAGAGCAGAAATATGAGGAAGAGTTATGCTCCCAAAATTTCTAATCCAGAATAAGTTTGGATAAATATCAGCTCTTAATAGTATCTGGCTATCTGGAACTGAATGATAGATAAGAGAAGAGTGAAAAATGAATGACAGATTGCCTGCTTTTGCCTATGGATAGGTGGGTGAATGGAGCTTAAGCTGCCTCTGAGGCTAAACTGAACCCTTTCAACTCACTTTTGATTCTTTTTATTGTAGTTTCCAGTATCTTCCCAGTATCTAACATCACCTTTATGGAAACTACAGCTCCCTAAGATGTGACATCTGCATGGTTTGTACCACACTGGTGCACTCAYGCCTCATGCATGAGAAGGAATTCTTTGGATGAAGAATGTTGTGTTTAACTGAGGGGTATAATCAAGCCAGATGGTATGCCACAGGTATTTGATTTACGTGGAGCAAGAAAGAAGAAATTAAGTAAATGCCTATTAAAAAGCCTCTTTAAACCAATAATTAGAACATTAGTACATATGCACTTTTGTCTATTTACTTTTATGCTGTTAATAAGAAAGTATCTGCTTTCACTCAAACTTATCTAAATAAAATTGCCTGATTTTAAAAAGCCTGAAGTTTTCAAATGAATATGCTGGATCTTTAAAAAAGGAATTTAGTTTTGTAAGAACAACTGCTATGCTTTCAAGATTTAGCCTCATTTTAGAAGAAGCATTTTTATTAGCTAATTAGCTGAAGCATAAAAAAAAAATTGTATGTTCTATGCCACTTTCAGGTTAGAGGGCTTTTTTGGTTATTTAGAAATACAAGGAAACTTTTTCTAACATTGTAATAGAAAGATTGGAAAGACTGTGCTTAATGTAGCCACTTAACTGTCCATACTCGTAGTCAAATGACAGCACACGATGATGTGGGAGATAATGTGGATAATTATGGGYGCAAGACGAACTAGTTAAACTTAGGGAAAAAGTCCAGGCATGATGTGGCAGTTGGTGACAGTGCACATGCAAGAGAAGGCAGGAGGACACGCATTATCTGTTCCCCTCCTTTTCTACTCAATTGGCTGGCCTTTGCTCACTGCGGAGGGTGACCGCAGACTCATGCAGGCATCATTTTACATTTGGTTCATATTTTTGAGGTTGTCTCCGCAGCCACAAGAGGCAAAACCTTTTTTTTTTAATTAATGAAAGCTGAGAATCTGAGTCAGGGGAAAAATCTGTAGCACATTGTGCTACTACAGAATCTGGGAATACAGAAGGGCCCAGAACACAAGATGCAGCAGACGCAGGCACCAGCTATTCAACTTTCATAAATAAGTCACCAACAAAAGTGAAGGAACAAAGAGGACCAGAATAMACACCCCTCCTGCTTTTTTCATTCTTAGAGTGGTAGGGATGATGTATTYACCACTGGCAGTGGCAAGATGACAGTGGATGAGAAAGACTGGACTCCTTCTTCCACGTCATCACTATTTTTGGCTACAGAGATGCTTGCAGAACTCTCATCTGTACTGGACACCCAAAAAAGAGCATCATCAGGACCAGGCCACTGCAGCGATCCTGATCCCAGTCATTGATAACACTTTCTGACAAATAGGTTTAACTCTCACTTCAGCAGATTTCTGGAGGAAGCTTTCACTGCGTGAAAATTTTAAGTGAAAACCAATATAAACTGATTGTAAACAAATTAATATTGATTAGTATACACTTCATAYCGTACTCTAAAATTTTTAGCAGAAAAAAATACAGATGGGACACATTTTCCTAAAATAATCATAAAAAGATTCCAATCTTACTAAGTTACAGAGAAACTGATTTTTTTTTGGTGCCAAATTAAAAAACACATTTGAAGAAAATGTACAGTGATTATATTGTCATTAGGGTTACAAACATTTATGTGCTGGGAAATTGGAAGTATTAGAAATTCAGTACAATAGTGTCCCAGAGTGCAGCGCACATTATACACCCTGTATTTCTTCAGTCATGAGTGCAAAAAATACTCATTCTTGATCTTGAATTCTGCCTGCCCACCAACTAAATAGCTTTATAAATTGGCTCAGCTAAAAGTAAACTTTCAAATACCACAAAGGAGGAGAAGTGTTAATGACAGTCTATCCTTTCCAGGCTAGAGCCAGAAAAGAAATRACCATTATCTCAAGTTTTATACCACAAAGCTGCAGTGTATCTGAAGTTAACAGAAGCTTCAGCCATGCTCCTCACACGCYCACTATATCTTTCACAAGCTTGAATATTGGCTGTAAAAAGGAAAAGCATCCAACAGTGTATTAAGCAGGCAACCGTCACATTGGCTGTAATGTCAGAGTTTTCTCTCATAGTGGAAAAAAACCACTACTCCCTCCAAAGAGACCCTAAAATTTCTTCTCAATTTGTGTCCAATTATTTTGCAATTCATTCTTTCTTTGCTGTACCTTTTCCACAGTGAAGATGGGATTATAATATCACAAGCCAACTTCCTCTATGCTATTCATCAAGTCATTCTCTGTGGAAATGAGAAATTAACTCATTTAAATTAAATTTATTTTAAAGGCATATCCATTAGTTCYACCGATTTTTCCTGTCAGGAATTCCATGTGGAAACATACTTAGAAGACAACATCAATTTTTTAGGTCTAGTCTGAAACATTATATGATTCAATGGAAAGGAAATAAAACTGCTCTGAAGAAAGTTTTGTCTGTTTTTCTGGCAATGACAATGTATTTAATCAGCCAAACTTTGACAAAACTATTCCCATATGAACGTCCAAAGGAGCCCTGTGAAGCTACCCCAAAGTTTCCTTTAGTTCTCRCATACTCCCAAATACCAATCTTCATGTCTGCCACTGATTAATACAGTACTTCGTTCCAAAATGCAATTATCCCATTGACCTTTTGCCACTGTGGAAACGAGCAAGCCTATGGGTCTATGTTCTATAATCACATTTTTGTCCTAATTGTTGCCTTAATACACACAGGCTTTATACATAGGCCTGGAATCCAGTCTAGATATTGCCCTTTATTAAATTTCAGAGAACTTGCAGTAACAATGTCATTAGTTGAGAAATGTTCTCATGACACAGTAAAGCCTGGATGAAGAAGCTGTAAAGAATTTTTTTACTGTGCAACCTTTGCCAAAAGTGTACTCCAAGAATCCACATCTACATTGTTCCCCTCTCAAGTTCCACCTTCAAAGGTTATTTTGCGCTTTCTGAAAATAAGGGGAGAGATTTTAATGGGAGATGAAAAAAAAAAAATCTTCTGAAGTTGTAAGGAATGGGTGTATGCAGCCGACATACTTATGTACTTACACATCACCTACACTGTTTCAAAGCTTTTTAAAACTAGCAAAGCAAGAGGAAAACTCAAAGCAGCCATATTCTTTCCAGATGTATTGCAAAGACATAATCTACCTCTAAAATACTTGGCCGACTTAAGCTTTCTGTAGTCCTCAGTAAACTGGAATGTGTGTTTTTTAGAATTCCCATTTTTGTGATTGTCATTTTTTAGAACTAAGCATGCATCAGTGCTTTCAACCATCACCGAGGGTCTTGTAAATACTACGTCCTAGTTACAGGCGCAGGCAACAACCACCTCCTATGCTCTGTACTCACCTGTAAACATTTTTGTAACAGCTTTACTCTGCTTGCGGGCAGAACACAGGAGGAGCAGCCAGGGAGGGAAGAACTCGAAGTGGCCAGCTAAAAGCTCCGCTATTGTTCCAGATAAACTTGTAGAAGTCTGTTCGCCCTCAGAAACGTTACAGCCCTCGTCAACCGAATCTACGAGCAGGAAGAGGCTCTGCTGAGGGGGCTTCATTCCCAAGAGAGGGAGCAGAATGCACCTGTAAGGAACATGGAACAATATCAGCATTTTCAATACATTTAACAATACGTTGACTATCATATAGTCATTCGAGTTGAAGCTATGATCAACTTAAAATGCAAAGTTATTTTTTAAATAGTCTAAGGAATTTTTTTAAATAGTTACCACAGAAAATACTGAGGTAGACTGAACAGAAATAGAAACAGTTTGAACAGTCAGTGATGTAATTCTTGCTTAGGCAATACTACATTTGAAAGAACTTATAATTTATAACAATACTTTAAAACCATGTAATGTTGTTCAAGGCCCATCAAAAGACTTGGAAAAGTGTTGCTTCACTAAAAAAGAAGCTACTTGGCCTAACGTTTAAGAACTTCATTACCGTTGTCTGTGCCAAAGTTGTTATTACTGCTTATCAGAAACTAATAGCGAACAATAGTTGGTCATGAAACAAAACTAAATAAAAGACACATGAAATATCATAACTCGAAGAGTTCAATTCTGAATGAGTAACAGCTTTGCAAAGAACCATACCTTCACAAACRAAATGCAAATTAATTTAGTAAGAGACTGAGGCATTTGGTAGTGACTTTGATGTATTAGTTTTTACTTATACTGRCACTGCAAAGTTCCTATTACTGGAAAAGGATTATCTGCATCCTCAGGACACTAGCATGTATACAAACGCATCTGATTGCACAGCTAAAAATCTCAAATGTGCATGTATTGTGGCCACCCTTAATGGTACTCCACTCCGCCCTTACATGTATCTTTACACAGCTACTACATAACTGTCATGTGTCTATCCAGTATTGCCACGCTACGCTACTATTTTTTGGGAAACTTCGTAATGATTTAGGCCCATACGTTTCACTGACTAAATTATGTTTAAATACATTTGGCAAGTAAACTTTGACTTTATAGTAAAATGTCAGAAAATGAAATGAGGCGAGAACAATATGTATCTAGCGGTTTACTCTCTTTTGTAGATTTGTTATTTGCACGTGTCCAGAAGGCATGCACGTCATAAATATTTTTTGTTTTACTCAAGACCATAATAATCTTTCTTCATTTGTTTTACTGAACAAATTTATCTTCAGAAGACTTTGGTCAACACATTGTTACCTGCCAAGCATTTAAATTTGAATATAGGCAAATCTTGCCTGTTAATGGAAGAATGCAACCCACTTCAGAAACGATTCATAAGCACTGTTAGTGGAATGTTTGCTATTTTCTGATTGAGAAAAATGCAAAATGGAAACAAGAGTGGTGCACCTTTCATGTCCGACAGTAACAGCAGAATCTAGCGGAGCAGACTAGGTGATCACACTTGGAGAAATTTCCCCAAAGGTATAAAAAGGAAGTACAAGATACTTGTGTTCTGAAAGTATTCCATATTAAATGGATTTTAAATCCCTAACACTGCCCCCCCCCCCCYTTTTTTTTTTTCAGATGCACAAGACTACCGAGAATTCTTTGGTACTTCCACAGCTAGTTACTCTTTCAGAAGATGCCTGAAGAACAACTAAAATCACTGTTCACTAAGCTGGGAAGTTAAGCAGCTACCAATTTACAGAACAGGAAATTAAAGTAGCCATAAGGTTAAAATTACTTTCCTAAGTGATGCCAATCCCACAATGAAAGGAGGCAGCTGGAAATGACCACATTTTCCACCCCTTCCCYCACCAGAATGCTGCCTTGCCCCCTCAGCTATTTATGTCAGGGCATTTTCCCTGCAACATTTCTTTTYCTACAAAAAACAAATTTTCTTTTCACATAGTTCTTTATATGAAATTACCTTCCAAGTATGAATGTTACTACAAGATATCAAGACATGGTATCTTAAATTAAAATCTCACTTAAAATCTGTGTGACCCTAACAAAATGCCTACAGAATATCTTAGGTGCATCTGACAACATTCTTGGGTCAGTACTTACCTGTTGGGAATACCACCAAGAAAAGTTAACTGTCATGTCTGGAAAAGAGTCCCAAATCATTCTGCTTAATTGCTGCAGTACATAGCAGTTGGCTGTAGTAGGTCAAATCAAAAGGTTCACCCTGCCTCCAAATAGGGTTGAAAGCAGATGTCTAAGGAATAATATAAGCACTGGGCAAGCACTAGACCACATCTGCCCAGAACTCTCAGGGACTGCAGCAAACGGTGCTTGCAGGGACTTTCTGAACCACAGATTCAATCCTTGCATTTAACATCCCTTAACTGACCACGCTTCCACAGGTTTCTCCAAGTCTTCTATAAACCGATTTAAACCTCTGGCACCCACAACATCCCACAGCAAGGCCTTCTGCAGCTTAGTTACACACTGCGTGAAAAAAAATCACTTCCTTTTGTAGTTTCAAATCCCAAACATCCTTGTTTCATTTGATAACGCTTTTGCTTCTATGCTGGAATGGACAGTGAGCAATTATGCCATATTCACCTTCTCCATTCCATTTGTAATCTTCTGACGTTATCACAGCCTCACTGAGCCATTTTTTTCCAGGCAGAAGAGTCCTCACATATTGATGGTGCTTCATAAAAAGCTATTCCACAGACCCTTCTCTCCCTGTGCTCTGCTTTTTTCCACTTCACAATACTTGTATTTCTGAATCTTAACATAACTTAAGTTCCACCAGGAAAAACATATGCACATATACATATATATATATATATATGCATATAAGAAATGAGGCACAATGACTTCTCCCAGCTTACATACTATTAGAAGTGTTGACAATTAGAAGGCATTGACAAGACATTGATAAAGCTTTCTCTTAAAGTGCCCTTAGAAACGGTTTGATAAACTTCTGTTCTTCCTAGACATTTTATCTCTCTTGAGTTCAGAGTAGATGCCAAGTAACATAATAGTGAAACTTTTCCGAGATCGTAAGTGCTGTGCTAATTTGCCAGAAGTCACGTCATGTTTACCTCCATAATGTGACTTAGTAATTCCACTCCCCTACAATTTCTTGCTTGCATAGGAAAACTGCATAAATCAACACGGAATTAACAGTGTCTTAAAGTACTTCCATAAATGGTGATTCATCTACAGACTGTTGTAACAGGTTGCTTAATTTGCAGAGTGCCTCTCAAAAAGATTAGAAGTTGGTTTTCTTTACCTTCTGAAAGGATAACAGCTTTATCTTTGTAACTTTTRTATTCAATACAGATATAAAAGTGGTTATCCATTACAGAAAATTTCTGAAATAGAAATCGTGATTTAAAACAACAAAATTAATTAGTCAGCAAAAATATAAAATCTCTAGAGAAAACAGTACAATTAGGTATTTTAAATGATGGAATTCATTTTAATGGCAATGTAATGTAATGACTTATTTATGCAGAGCGAAGATGTTTTACATGCTCTCTAGCAAATAAGGAGCCCTCAGAACAATGAACCATCCCACAGAATTCTTCAGGATTGCTACTGAGTTGACTGAACCCACGCAAACATGATTTTCCACATATGGAAGGAATATATACAGGCTATGCTGAAGTTCTGCTTATTATTATCCTTGAGATTTTTTAGATTGGATCCACAAAAATACCAAGACACAACAGAACAAAGTAGAAAGATAGCGGCGTTGTCCACAAAGGCTGAAAAGAGAGTCACAGTGGAATGTACATACTTGCTAAAAAACCAAAGAAAAAGGCAAACACACACATGCCAAATAACAATTAATGAGTGGCTCTAGGAGCAAAAAAAGTTATAAATCCTAGTTTCTTATGAATGTATTCCTCATATTTGATTGTCTCTGGTGTATAGGAAATTCAGTTATGTCCCCACTTAAATCGTTTGATGCSTGTTACAGTGTGAATGTAGCTTATCCCTAGAAGGGCAACCTTTTCTCTACCCAGCTGCTAGCATTCACTACTGACAAACACACAGAACAAGTGTATAAAACTCATCTCCTAAGCAAGCCAGGAGAAGCAAGGAGAAAAAAAATAAGAAGAAAAACAAGCCCCCCCCCCCCGTTTGTCAGACTCCAAGTGCTGCTACTTCTAGCAAAACATGAAATACTTCAAATTTCATGACAGAAATGACTGATTTGGAAATCTGCTTTACTACTACTACAGCTCTTAGGTTTTTCACCAATAGGTTATAATTTAGCACTTGTATTTAGTTACAGCCACTGATGCCAAGAACCATCCCAGAGGTCCGCATCAGGAATTTAGAAACTCTGTTCTTTYCAAAGATAGTTTGTAAAAAAGCAGACAATATCATTGTTTCACATATAGCCACCTTTGCTTTCTCCTCCTGCTTTTTTGCAAATGCTTCTACATCAGATTCCTTGAGCAAATTCACTAGCTATTTGCCATATTCCTAATCCCTACATATTACATTAGCCTCTTCCCTCCCCGCCTTCCTCCCTTAATTATTGAGGAATTAACTTTTCCTCCTCATTTGAAACTATTAGATGCCTCCAAACATTTTTATTCAGAGGAAACAATCTCTGTAAGCTACAGCTAGGGAGCCAGCTTYAGGATTAATTCTGAAAGTGGGCACGCACCCTGCACTCTTGCAAAGGTGGAATGCCAAACTGATTGTGCATCCGCAGACCAAAACCGTAACATTTTCAACCAGCGTTATGGAGCGAAGCCTACTGCCCTTTCCCAAGCTTCACTGCTACCTTTGCCAAGCCTGCGGTGAGCCTCCGAAACGGTGTAAACGCGATCAGAGCGGTACGGTGCTCCGCACAGCCCAGGGGAGCAGGCTCCCACTGCAGCCCGGCTGACCCCCAGCCTGGGGGAGCAGACCCCCACTGCAGCCCGGCTGACCCCCAGCCTGGGGGAGCAGACCCCCACTGCAGCCCGGCTGACCCCCAGCCTGGGGGAGCAGACCCCCACTGCAGCCCAGCTGACCCCCAGCCCAGGGGAGGACAGTATTTTCTACACCAGGCCAACGCTATGGAATGGGTCAGGGATACACTCCTGCCCTGACACAAATTGGTTCGGGCTGGCTAGCAAGAAAGGACCTGTATTACCCCCAAGCACGCAAGCAGCACATTTCAACTGCAGCTAATTTATACTCAGACTTCGCATATGTTGTCCTCTGCTCCCGCTCTGCCTGCCTGTTTTTCTCATGCACCAAGAGAACGGCACTGTGCTATGTGGTTGTTCTGGTTTGGACCACGTGCAACGTCATCACTCTGACTGTGCCTGGATCCGCTCTTTGGGTTGTATTTTATTACTGTTGCATTTTGTCAGGTTGGAAAGAACAATCTCTCATTGGCACTGCTGCAAGTTAAAAAGCACCACTACAGGACATGAGCACAAGAAAAGTAAGGCAAACGGCCCAAATGGATTTTTAAAAATGGTGCTAGGTGCTCYGAGTGATGTTTACTGCTGTCAGGTAAGGTTGCCCTTACACTCTACTTCAGCTTACCTGTCTCCCCCACTCTGTTTTTGGGAGTTCTGAAATGTTAGGAAGTTGGCATTTGCCTGGTGGAGCTGATCACCTAATATCAGCAATYGAGGTTACAATGAGTTTTACCTAAATTTATTATTCTATTGCCAAAAATTTGCCAATAGAACCTCATAAAACATTCACCTTACATGAGAGAGACAACGCAGTGCTGTCCTCTGTATGAGAGCTGAATGCCTCGTAGAGTTCACAARGAAATTGCTCATTTGCACATTTGGTCTAAAGAATTATTGAAGATTAAAGCAGTGGAGGATATGCCTATATATATATTGGATGGATATCTTTTTTTATATATATATTTATATATAAAGAGTTCAACAGTACCTAATGTATAACAAAATAGACAATTCTTCAAACACTAGTCTCAACCTTCGGAAAAGCAAACAAGCATCTTACTTCTTATGGGTGGTTTACAACATGATGTATCACAGCAGTTTACCACGTCATTTTTAAGACACTCATTTCCATTTAAGTTGTCTCAGAAAATACAGAAAATGAAGTACACAGTGAAAATCTAAATAAGCCAACTATAYTTACATCATGTTGTAGTCATTTTTGCCAGCAACGTAAGTAGTAGTGGGATTTTTTGCCTAAAAATCACACACAGAGACCTAGCAAAAATCCTAATCAGTAAGTGGAATGCCTCTGCCAGCTCTGAATCAGGTGTAGCAGAAGCTCCATCTTCCCCAGCCCRCTGCTGGGGGACACGCAGGGAAGGAGAAGGCTCTCTTGGTCAGATAAGAGCTGGAGGTGCTGCATGACAGCAAAAGGGGAAGGAATGAAGTTACACAGGCATTACAGAGCAGAGCCCAGGCCATTGCAAGATACCTAAGGGCACAAATCTATATACAATGGAGTTTTCACTACTTCTGCTCATGGAATAAACATAAAAGCTTTAAAATGTATAAGAATAGAAAACAAAATGCAAAATTCCATTTTTTTAAATCATCTATACTTAAAAAATTCTCACAGGTGACAGCAAACACCCCACCTCGCTCGCCACTGCCTCATGAGTTTACAGACACATGTTCATTTGCATATTATAATAATCCAGGGGTTGGTTAGCAGAATATAATCTGTTAAGGATGTCCCCCCCCACTTTCCAATGTGCATTGAAAAGAATTAAGCCAGTGAAGATAAAGCTGTTAAAGACTGTTAGAAGCTTCAGGAAAGACAGACCTATGCCAGTAGCTAAATTTTTCTGTTTTCCAAACTGCATATGGGGCATAGGTCACAATAAAAGTAGAAAAGATAAATTTCACTTCTGGTAAAAYTGACAATTCCTGCTGCTCAGTTGATGAAATATTACCCTTTTTCCAAGAAGACTTTCAGCAGCTGTATTGACACAGAAAGAAAAACCAGAGCATCGTTACAAATTAGTTGCAGCACTRTTTGTAGATTAGTGAGTTTTACTTTGTCCTGTGACAAGGCATTTATGTCTTATGGATGACTTACAGTAAACAGTTTATTTACCTGCCTCATAATGCATTCTGGCTAATGATTAAAAGGGAAATTCTAATGGTCAAGTCCAATAGCTGCTTTCTGTAAAATATCACCCCAATTCTTGGCACTATATACATGCGTAATACATGCCTTTGCTTCTTACTAATCGCCCAGCTGGTAATAACATCCTGAAGAACATACACACAGCACCCTTAACAGTGGAAATATTCGAGAAATACAAGGGCTGTGAAGCACTGAACACTTCTACACTGAAAAAGTTGCAAAAGAAAACATACGGCTAAGTATGGCAAAAATGAACTGATCAGGTTTSTTGTGTGCACGCCTGTGTACATACCGATGGATTTCATCATTGAGGTACCTGTTCTGTAATTTTTCAGCATTATAAAGTATACTGCAACTGATTATGACTTTCTGACAAAGYGCAATACTGGAATTATACACACTCATGGACTACAGTATAATACAAATTATTGTTTCTAGTAAATTATGCATTTACAGGCTGCTCAGAAAGGCAAACTGGCTCTAGCAGTTCTACCCAACTACAGTTAGTCTTACGAAGGACGAGGCAGAAAAGAAACAAGAAAAAAAAAAACCAAACAAACTGAGAATCACCTATTGGGAAAGCTCTAGGTACAGTACATGGATGTAAATCTAGGGTCTGGTCTCTTCACAAGGGGTGAATTAGAAACAGCAGGCAAGTCTTGTGCAATTCAGTACCTGATTTTGCAATGTCTTGTAGCAACCTGAATTTTATCTGTATTTGTAAAGCAGACTTGCAGTCTCACAAGGAGAGCACAAAAGCTAGCTCCAGGGCATCGGGCCAGCCAACAGCAGAGTTTATTGTAGACCCAGCGCCATCGGTCACACATAAACAGAGCATGCTGGACCCCTGTGTATTGATTAGGGACCTCCTACTGCCTCATACAAATACATAGGTGATTTTTGTCTAWAAAGTATTGCCAGTGGATCTACTGGTGGGTTTACTCGAAATCCCAGAAAATAGAAGCCTTAAGAGCAAATATTTTGGTGTAATAGTTGGACTGCCTAGAACAGTTTGCAAACAACTCAGCTATTATAAAGGATAGACAACTGTAGCTGAAAACCATTCACACCTGCTACCATGAGCAGGTTGAATCCCTCTATATATTTTAAAATTGAATATATTGGCATATGTGCTATCATATACAATATGTTCTAAACTACTCAGTGTCTGACATACAAAAATCTGCGTCCCTACCAAAGACAAAGAGGAGGAGAGTACAGGAAACAATGCAAACRTTTTCCTGAACATGTTATAAACTARTAATTTATTCTACACAAACTCTCCCAGTTGTTTTTTAGTGATGGCGAGGCCATCTAGTCCACTTCCCCGCCTACAGCCAGATCAGCTCTACATCTGTCAGCCCTGAGAGATACTAGTCTAGGCATTCCTAAAGACTTTCACTGATCAATACTCCGTCTCCCCCAGCAATTTATTCCAGTGCTTCAATATTCTTGTAATTGGGAAGTTCTCCCCTTCTCCTCATGTCTAACCTTAACCTGTTTTCCTGCAATTTAAACCTTGTACTTCTTGCCCTATTACTTGTGTCCCATGGATAACACAAGGGTCATTACAAGGAGCCAGTAGTATCCAAAATTTATAACCATTTCCTTCTACCCAGTCAGCCAGACCATTAAGGAACACACTGAAGAGAGACAGATGCAGGACAGACCTGTATGAAACCCAACATGATGTGCTGTATCAGTATGAAAATGAACTACTGATAATTACTCTCTAAGTACAGTTACTCAACTTTTTTTGCATGTAGTCAAATATAGTTCTACCTTGCACATAGCCTGTTTGCACGAGTCTCATGTAAGCATCAAAGCCTTCCTGGAGTCAAAATTGACGTTTACAGTTACCCCTTATCCACAAATACTATTACTCTGTCTCTTACAAAAAGAGGTTAGATCAGATTTGTCAAAACCAAACCATGTCATACCAGGTTAGCTGTTTTTCAACTCTTTCTTATCTTCCAGCTGCTTGCAAATAGTTTGTCTGATTATTTGTTCCGGCATTTTTTATTTCAATTGACACACTTCTAATTCCGCAACACCTTTTTGTCCCTTTTTAAAGCAAGGCACTAAATATATATATCTTTTTCTTTCAAGTCTGAATTTTCAGCCATCCTGATAACCTGTCCTTTGAAGATAATCAGTAACAGTTCTTAAGCTGAACAGTTTGAAAACATCTCACCTATTCTGTGTGGTTTTTTTTTTTTTCCGGGCTATGTTTTTCTGTAATCTTACTTCTTTGTTACTAATTCTAATTATGTTAGCTGAGTGCAAAATGACTGTTTTTAAGAAAGGGCAACATACACAAGCGTTGAACATTTTAGCTTCCCCAGTACTATCAGTTCTTCCTCCCCAGTGAATAGCTGACCAACACATGGTGGATATTGTCTTCATTCTGCTAACGTACATACGGAATTATTTCTTATTATCAAACAAAATGCACCTCGCAGGAAACATGAACAATGCACCTTGAACTTTCAGTTCTGCCCTCATTTTCACATTACTCTTTTACTTTCATATTCAGTAGTTAATCTRCTTTCTTTCTGCACTCTTCCTTCTAATGTTTAACACATGAATGATAAGGAGCTCAGTTTCACTAAATTGGACATTTAATATACTGCTTTGAGACTTCAGTGTTCTTTCCAGCTAATTCCTTCCTTTCATTATACTGGTCTTCATGAGATCTTACCCACAAAATATCTGAGGTCACCAATGTCACCAAGTCCACTGCTTTTAGTTTGTCCTTTTTTCTCCTCCTCAACATCATGCATTTAAGATCATCTCATAGTCACTATCTCCAAAAGTTGCCTCTCATTTTCTCAGCTAGTTCTTTCCAATCTGATTGAAGCAACGTTATGTCTTCCTACTAGCTGTGTTCTCCTCTGTGACATTAGAAATACGGTCACTGACAGACTCCTGCTTGTATCATGCTTTCGCAGCTGATGTTCATCTCCTATTTGTTTTGTTATTAAAATTTTTCAACTATACACACATTATCGTGCAAATTCTATGCCTTGGATAATCCCATTCGATATCTTAAAGAAGCTTAGCTTACTTGATCATGCTGGTTTGGTAGAGCAAAACATTTGTATTTCAGAAAGACACGGTTTAGAGGTGTGGGAATCTCTCTTAGTTACTGTCAACTACTATACTTCGCCAAAGCAGGTAAACTATYAGATACACAAGATGGTCTAATAGGGTAGTTGGTAGGTAGTTTTATTTACAGTCCATAAAAGATAAAGGTTTGTTGGTAAAAGTGTTAAGTAGATACCACACATGTAAAACTGTCACCACATGTGGTGTATACCGTTTATTCACAGATTTTTCAGTGGCTTTAACTTCTTTAGTTTATTCTAGAACTACAAGCAAGCATACGATATACAAAGCAACTCCTAAACAAGCTACTGKTTTTTTTTAAACATACCAGTTATACAAGTTATCCTGACAGATCTTTTAGAGCATTTAAATCAACCTTGACTGTGTACTAATATTTCCAGTTCTGCTTGTTTACCCCATACCTTTTTTCCATTAGTATAAAGACACCTAACGCATTTGATTAACTACCTCACTTATATTCCTCTTTGTCCGTCCCATGACCCTATATGAATAACCCTATTTCCTCTCCCCCTCCACCCCCAGTTTTTGAGCCGTTGCCTAAGTTGCTGTTATATATATTTACCTCTGGGTTTTGTCATCCACCAGGTGTTGTTTAAAAGCTCTCTTTTATTATGGTCAAAAATCACTCCTTTTCTTTGTATTAAGCATCAATTAAATTCTCATTGTTTGTTTCCACAATTCAAGCTTGCTCTTATTAAAAAAAAAAAAAAAGAAAAATATAGGGGGTGTAGGAGGTGTCAAAGAAAATACACTTTACATCAAATGCATGAGATGAAAGCATCAAATCAGACTCACTGAAAACTATTATTAGTTGAAATGAGAGAATTACCTATACTGCACCTTATTTTCCATACCTGTAAAGTTAGGATAACAACTTACTTCATAAATATTCAGAAGTCTGTGGTTGAAATGCAACATGTAGGAGTGGGGTACCACAATAAGAAAACTAATAAGTTCATATATGCAACAGAATGTATTAAAATTACAAAGTTAGTTTTAAATCATTTATGAAACCAAAGGTACAGCAAAGTGAAATATATAGTCTTTTCAGCTTTCCTTATTAACTACCTGGTTCCTTAGCCATATAAAAATTAGTATTTATTTGTTAAGCAAAAATATATTTTCCTCTATGAGCAATGTTATCTAAACACATTAGTATACAACTGAATCAAAATTCTTGTAGCTTTACAGGCATTTGAAGTTGCTGGCATTATTCTATGTTTTGGAGATAGACAAAATCCATTTCTTTCTTCTGTCTCAATTTATACAGAGCATAAACATAACTGAAGAAACAGATATTGCTTTCCATGTATACGACTATATTTGTTGACATGAGAGAAATGGTAGCCACAAAAAAAMCCCAGATGAAACAGACAGAAAACTGCACTGAATACATTCTATTGTGTGGCTTTTGTCAGGCTATATTTTAGTTTACTGTCCAGCCAGTCCTACGTTCTACTACTGCATGACCGTGTAACAAAAGACATAATGCACATGATACAAAACCAGTCACTGTTACTACTGCAGTTCAGTCTGACAATCCCCAAATTAATTAGATTTTTCCTATGCATTTGATTCCAAAAGAAAAAAAATACATTAGTGATTGGGAAGCACAAAGAAGAGGTGCTGCAGTGGCTATTTCAGCAGTAAGCTGTTTCTTCAGAACAGTAGGTTCTTGAATTGCTTACCTGGAGGAACCAGGATAAACAACAATATACRTTTTGAAATCTTCATCATTCCCTAATCAAGTTGCTCTATACCTGCCTTTCTCATTTCTTGCACATAAGCATAAAGCACCCCACACTTCAACTGTTGAACTGATTGCAGGATTATACTGTCCAACCTCATTTGCAGAAAATCCTCTGCACAAATACCAGATGAAAAGCTGTTAAGATTTCACCTTAATAGTCAAGCACTTAAGACGGCTTTCCTCCTACATCTGCGTTACCACATATCTTTTTCCATCTTATTTTCTCAAGTAAAAGGGACTATCCTAACCTTTAACTGCACTGTCTTAGCTGAAGAGGCAACAGATGGAGCAGCTTTCATGTGTCCCATACAAATTCTCCCATACTCCCCAAAGTAGAATCCAAAGCCTATGTTCCTCGCGCATCACTCTGGGTCCGTATTAGTTACCTTGTGGTGTGTTTGTGTCTGTTTTTTTTCTCCTCCCCAGACCCCGAGCAGATATAGTTTCTCTTAATTTGACTGTAAATCGCSTATTGATCCTTTCTATATCTTCTCTGTAATTTACTTTAAAAAACATTGTTAGGTTAGCACCATGTGAACCTGATTCTACTATCTTACAGCAGTGATATATTTAGCTTTGGAACTGATTCTATAGCTTTATATTTARTAATATCTATTTTTAGCCTTAACTACAATAGAACAAGTGACAGAATCTCCTCTTCCCCCCCTCCCCCCAATTTATACACAAAACATTTACCATGGATGGCAACTGTATCATAATTTAAAATAGAAGGCRGTAATACAGAGAAAAAGTATTCCTGAAATCATAAAAATCAAACTTAATGTGACTGTGCAGTACCTGCTACAAATCTTCTGGGGAAAGAAAATAATCTTTTCTCTTCACTTTTTACAAGAAAGTAAGTGGAACGAAGCTGAAGCAAAGGAAGTGGCAACACTCTCCGATACAAAATAAAGCAACTGMAACCAAACTGATGCATACAATTGTCAATGGAATGCAGTAAAAGTTTGGAAAGTTTACGTAAGTGTTTCTAGACCAGTCAAAACTAATGTGTGTCGGTACCACTGCCATCACTTACACCAGTGCAACAGCAAGGCACCGTAACAGAAGAGTTCGTAACATTCTTCTTTCTTACACTCTTTGTGCTGTTGACAACTTAAGTTTCCATCTGGTAGAGAAGGCAGAGTTGAYACTCCTTTGCCAATTTAGTGTAATTTACAATCATATAGGACACAATTTCTCTTATCACATATCAGCTTCAGTTCACCTACAAACAGTTTTTTTCCAGTGCCCCGTTGAACTCCACTTCATGAAAGCATAGAAAAAGGATGGACAGCTTAGTGATTGTATCATGCTCACCACAACTGCAGSAGAACTAATGTAGTTAAACCAAGACTTGTGAATTAACAGCTTTAAGATGGAAATCATGTTGTAACCCCATTCTTAACAGTTTTTCCTCATGAGGTTCATTCATATCTGCCCGTTACTGTCATGTCTATACTGCTGGTATTTTCCTCAACCAACCTAGAGCTTCTGAACAGTTTTATGTTTCTTCCAGGACAACTCCATGATTCTTCAAATAACCTTAAGTAAGATGCTGCCATGCCCCTTTCCTCTTAATCTCTTTTGTCTATTAAGATATCACGGCTCTTTAGCACACAAGCTTGCATCTGTGCAGCCAGATGCTCATCTCCCCTTCTCTGCACATGCACCAGTACTACCAACCCTTATTAGTACATGACAAAGAAAAAAAAACACAAGGAAAAGACATCGTTGATGAGCCGCRGACCAAAAGTCCACTCACGTATGATTATTCCATTCTTCCTCCCACTCCCATCAATTTAAACAGCAGCATCCAAAACTGAGCCAAAAAATTTGATCTCCTATCAACAACGAAGACTTTTTGGTCCTTGCTTTGTGTGAAGGTATCTGCAAACATGCAACACAGAGAGGACTCTGACTTCAATTGTTTTACCCCTTTCACTCCATCAGCTATGTAAATTTCCCCATTTGCTGCCTTCTCTTGATCTCATTCAGTTCTTTCATGCTATCCCACCACATTTTGACATCATTAAGTGCACCAGAAACCTACCCACCTACATTCTTTGCAGCACCTCCTCTGCAATACCTTTGAACACCTATATACAACTCAACCCTTATTTCATCATAATTATTTTCTTAAATTTTTTTTTCATCACACTTGCCTTTTTTCTTAATTATTTTTTTTTGAGCAGTAATTCTTCAATCATGAAGTGTTTCTGCACTAACTATTCAAAACATTGCTGTTCCTGGGCAAAGACAGATGATTTCTCACCATTCCCAGTGTATTGTACACATCATCATGCGGAAGAAACTGAAACCTCTTAATGCATTGCTTCACTAACACTTTCAGGAGGCRGTATTTCAATACTATCTTTTCCCAGTATATTAGACACACTAAGTCCTTTCTACTTCACAATCCACCAAATCCTTTTCATTTTTTCCATTAAAAAGGAAGAAAAGAAAAGAAACTTAAACCCTTGCACAAGCTATGAACATGTGCAAAGAAAACTGGAGGCAAGGGAAATAATTAACAAGTGAGAATTGCTATGAAGGTCCATCTAACTAAACAGCTTATAGGAAAACCTGTAAGGTTTAAGACTGAGCCCCATAGATTAAAGGCAAAATGTTAATGCCTATAGAAGTAGAAGACAAAAAGGTCTATGTAAGTTGTCATTATTAAAATGCCTTAGGGAAACTTTCTTATGGTAATTTAAACTGAAAAGGTTAAAACCTTAAATGGTGTTATGTTCAGTCTGTATGCAGTGCTTCCATACAACGAAAGAAGAACATACAACTTGCTCTTGCAGAAGCACCAACTGTTGCTATGTGACCCGTTAACTCCACAGATTTAAGGGAAAAGCCTAAAGAGAAACATGCCACAAAGTACTTAAGCTTCAGGCAATGCTCAACTTTCTAATAGTCTAGAGAGCACCAGAACACAGTGTTTTCTATGAAACCCAGCATCAGTTAAAAATCTAAAGCATCAGTTACATGTTACATGTACATRTTAGGAATCAGAAGCTCCATCAGAGTCAAGATCCTCTCAACAAGAGTGAGTTTATGAAATACCAATTTACCTTCTGCAACTTCACTTTCACTGAGCTGGAAATGGAAGCTGAGTTGGCAGATTCTTTTTAACCTCTTCTGCATGCTCTTACAAAAATAGTTTCTCATCTCACCCATGAATTGGTATGATTTTCAGTCGGTGTCCTGCCTCTATAATTTTTGAGTATAAAATAGATCATGTTACTGAATAATTAAAATGTAGACATACTTTGTATTTACTAGAAGTCTGTATAATATACATGACAAATATGTAAATACTTATAAATTAACAGACTCGTACCACACAAAAGTGAAAGGGAGCACAGAAACTGTATTCATAATTACTTGAACTGTTGTAACTAGTAAGCTACATTGAAGACAAGTAGCGTTTTACCACACTTAGCATTAATACACACTGTAGTTCACATCTTCACAGTACACCACCACACTGGAGACAGTATTAAGGTTCAGCACAATACATTTTTTTGTACTGTTCCTTACTTCTTTCATAGACTGTCTTGTTCACCATTTTTCTTCATTAGATCACAAAAGATCTTTTGATCTTGCAGATATCAGCTTACATGTAGCTGCTTCCTATAAAGAGTTGTAAAAGGCTTTGTGCTGGGAAGTCTGGCTGCTATTTTTAGTATTTTATGTCTCTTGCTACACAATCACTAAGTGTAAGCCTCCACAGTATGAAGATCAATCTACTAGGGAACTAAAGACTGTGAAACTGTCCAGTCTTTCTGATGAAATCCATAGGAGTAAACTTTTTTAAACTAAAAAGTACCTCAGCCCCTTGATGTTGAAGGTAAACATTTTTGACACAMACTTTCTTCACCAGAAATGAGATACTAAAATCAAATTGTAATTATTCCATTATGATTCAGTACATAGTAATGTCAGTGATAAAAAGAGGCATGTGCTCCTTATGTTTTGGCATGACTATGTTTGACAGTCTTAAGTTTTTCAAAAACCAGAGAGACTTAAATCCTTTCATGAATCTAGCCTTAAATCACACAGACTTGAGAGCCTGTCATTTCAACACCCAACTTTTGCGGAATCTCAAACTGACACTAGAAACAGGCAGAAGACTACATGGGAGAGACCAGCGAGAACCTCCCTTGCTAGAGCACTGCTTGCACTTCTCCTTTGGCATGCTGTAGGTGCGGAGATCTTGAACAACAACATGGTTTCGATGCACCACAGGAAATCTACAAAAAGGTACCTAACAACTTGCTTTTAACTGAAAGGAGCTTGCTTTTAGATGGAAATGGTTATGGTTCCTACCAAAAGCAGAACTCAATCTTGTACCAGATCAAGCTCCTCTGGGCTGGCATCCAGCTAGCTTCAAGATTCTARTCAAGCATAAGTGAAAAATGTAGGAATGGACAAAATTCTGGGAAAGAACAGAAGTAGAATGTTGCATATTTACACATCTAAAATGTTGCCAAGAAAAATTTCTTTAGATACAGAAAACTTTATTTAGCTAAGGGATTTTTAATGTCACATTCTTAGGTGTGACCTCTGAGGAAACACTAACAAGTTGGAATTATTTAATTTAAAGATGAGATGAAAGAGCATAAAGCAGTATTCAAACATGTAAAAGGCTGTCCCAAAAAGGAAAGAAAATCTATTCTCCATGTCTCTGGAGAACACCGTAAGTAGTAACAAGCTTAGATTATAGCAAGAAAAAAAACCTCCAGTTAGACATATGTAAATTTTTTTCTGGTAAGAATTGTGAAGCGTTAAGAGCAGATGAAGCAAGCATCTCTCAGAAATGCTTGGTTTCTTCTGCCTGGGGAAGGAGATGGTGGTGGACTTGATTTTCTGAGGTCCCCCTCCAATCTCCTCTCTCGAGGTCGAAATCAGTCACTTGCACATTTGAACTTTACATGTGGTAAATGAATAAACACACTGGAAGTTTAAAGACTTTCTTCTTTGAAGGGTCTTGTAAATTAATTCATTATGCATTCAGATCTTTCTTCACATGAAACCAGATACAGTTAGTCCTTGGCTTTGTTTCTACCACTTATAGCTCTACGAAATTAGAGAGTCTGACAAGATCTATGTTCACACCCTCCTTGTAACCGTTGCAAAGATACAGCTACCAAGATTGTACTGGAGCTGCAGAAACAGAGGGAAAGGCTATGTAGCAGCCCTTTCCAGAAGAAAGGAGAAGACTAAAGATCTAGATCACTTCCAGACAGTCTTTGAGACTTGGGTGAGAAAAGTCAAGGCATTTCTTTTCTACAAAAAGATTAATACTGAATTACTAATGCCTTATAGAATAAACTGATAGAAAGCCCAGCAGCTTTTGAGTTTCCAGTAGCCCAAGCTCAGGCATCTGTAACTGTCTCCACTGTGCTGCCTCTCGGGGTATCTTTTATTTCAATCCCTCCTAAGCTCAGAGCAAAAACAGACTTCTACTAAATCCGTATCATTTWAAAAAAAATAAACATAAAAGCAAAAGAAAAGTAGCCCAAATATCACATGCTACCACCCCACCCCCTCCAAAGCAAAATTAATACTGCTTATTTTCACAGCAGTCACAGAACTTTGGGTTCTGCAAACAGCAGCAGAAGCATGTACTGTGGTTAATTCACTAGCAAGGAAAACACAAAGTTTGTAGGGTAAAGTATCRAAGACTAACCCCATGAAAGTCAGGACACTCTAATTAATCTGGCCTCTAATTAATCTCTGGCCTCAGCCATTAAAATGGATTTGAAACTTTGTTAGCTAAAGACAATGCAAAAGTAAACAGTTAAAAGAGGAAAAACAAAAAAGAGAAAGAAATGGAAAGAACTAAAGAGGAGCTGGCCTTCAACTTTGCAGATTTACTCCAAAAACCACTTAAGTTTTTGCAATTAAGAATAAGCTATTCCAAAACAGTGAAGAGCTCACTAATTAATTGTTCAATAAAGCCTACACAATCCATGATAATTTTAATTATATTACTGGCTTCAAAGATCGTACAAGGAGTTCTAAAAAGAACAGCTTCTTCACACTTCATCTGTTATCACATACAACTCAATTTCCAAACATGTTCCTTCACCTATGCTAAATAAATGGCAAGAACAATGGCATTTCACTACTACAGACTTAAAGTCCTCGAACAACAGTGACAGAACAACKGCTGAACAAACCTGTGTTTTTCTACATTGCCAGACAAACAATCTAGAACTTGAAATAAAACTTGTTTCCCCTTATCATTTAGATAAGGTTAAAAGCTCTCTCAATCACCTGCAATTTGCAACTTTCTGATGATACACCACTCTTGAGGGAAACAGGTAAGAAAGAAAGAAAAAATAAATTAGTAGCATGGAAACTCAATACAGGTGAAGGGGGATGRTGGGGGGGAAATGCTTATAAGTGTTGGTTGTCAGTCGTAGGTTTTATACTCTGAATTCTGCTGTTTATGAGATTTCCATCATATTGCCAAACACAAAACACCAAAGGCTCAATCCTTTGGAGTTCTCCTCCAAACAAAAGTAACTTTACATAGATAACAGCTGTTGGCACAAGATTTCTTGTACTTTAATGCTGTCCAAATGAATGACTCATACAAGACGGCTTTCAATTTTAATCAATATAAACCCTTGCTTCAAACTTACAGTCAGCATTATACCTTACATGACCTCTTACACTTTTTAAAATCAAGTCTGCAGATATTTGCATATTCTAGAGAACTATAAAACTGCTTTGCTTTTTATATCACTTAACATTATTGGTCACATTCCATTACAATGCAGATCTGTTGTGCGCACAGACACATAGGAACTATACCACAGATACTTAGTACAGCTTCACAAGAGCACTAGGGTGTGGAGGAGCTGCAACATCCAACAATTCTTTATTGCCATTATTTTAAAATTTTGGTGTGGATGCCTCTTGTCACCTGTCCAGCTTAGTTAAGACTGTGGTTTCCCTTTTCAAATACAAATAGCAGAGATCAGTAGTTAGAAACATAAGAAAAGCTGTGATTGTCTGGGAACCTGCAAAAGGAACCATGACACTGAATTTAGCACCAGCGTGCATAGAAAAAGAAATAAATCTGGTATCCTTTCTGAAAAAAGGACACTGAAGTTCTGGGGCGTAGTTTCCACTATATTCATTTTTGGTAAAGAAGATGTAACATCAGCTTGAGAAAACTTCTATGAAGTTCTTATACAATCACAAATTTGTTCAGCAGCTTTTTTTGTTTTGTTTTCATTTAAAAATTGTTCTTTTCCTGGGTCCCTACTGATCAGGGACAGTTACTTGCATGGGAATGCAATTTCAGCAGTGCAAAGAAGTGTAAACCTAAATTCATAGCTTCATTTTTCCCCCAGTAAAAGTCTCTTTGATCAGACCATCTTACATTAAAGTAACTGTTATCAGAAATACTTTAGTAATAAAGTTTTAGGATACTTCACAAGTAAAAAACGCTTGAACATCATTGACCCAAATTCAGCATGTGAGAAATAAGTATGCGAAAAGTCTCACAAGATTTGAAGTTTCTTGAAAAGACATGCAGAAGACAGCAAGAAACTTCATCTGTAAGTTATAGCAAAGTAGATCCATCTGCAACAACCTGCTGGGAGATGTGGAAACTCACCATTTTGGGGGGATTTATCAATTTCAGCAATTTATTAATTTCAGCAAATCACCCAAGCAAAATYCAAATTTTGCTTTAAGTTTGTACTAGACCAACGCACACTAAAGGTGAGTTTAGTGCAAGCTTGAAAACCTTATGTTATTTAACAGATATGTTCTATCTCTAAATTCTCTGAAACTGACTCAGGAGCTCTGGTCATGGATGTCTTTCAAACTCAGAGCAATGGCTGCAAAAGCAATCAACTCTGCAGGGTAAACTAGGTCTACACTTACAGCAACATCCACTTTCTGGGCCGTGAATTAACCAAGCTCTGCCCTCCACCACTAACCCTAACTGTAGCACAACATGTGGGAATTATGTGCCTTCCCCTACTGTTTGAAGGTGTTAAATGTCATCTCCTTTGTCTGAAAAACATAAGCCAGGATACTAAGGGTAAATGTCTTCTTACAGCCTAGTTTGCACAAATTTCAGTATTATCCATGGTTTATATCAGAGTTCCTCTATGTCCTCATGGCCTTGGATAACCGATAGCTGCCTGTATTCCTACCAATCGCTGGAAGTATAAACTTGCTGCAGCAAAACCAAAACCGACCCCCATTCACAACCCTAGAGATACTATTGCAAAATTTGGGTTACTCTGATTTTGACACTTCTATTTAAATAAGGAAGAATAGCCTAATAGACTTTTTCAATTAAATTCTTTCCGTTTAACACATCATTTCTTCTTACTTTTGGAGCCTCTGTCATTTCCTTTATACTTTCTGCTTCACTTTCACCTAAAATTTGCACATGAGGCTTCAGCATTCTCCCTTACGTTTAAGACTGCTTTCTGCTCCAGTACTGCATGCGTGAGAAGAAACGTGCCTCAGAAGCAGTGCTGTAAGTAGCAGTTCTTTCTCTCAGCTGTCAGTGCAGCAATAAATGCTTGTTAAATACATTTGTATAGATCAGCCCTTCCAGCTCTTCAAATCTGCAAGATCTGCCCCTGGAAGAATTTTTAGGGCACATTAAGATTATAAATAMGTGAGAAATTTTTAAGAGAAGACATTCAAACAGGAGGAGAAAAGTCTTAACTCCCCAAGTCATCACTTGCACATGTATCACTATCACCATCAGGGTTGCTGAAAACCTATTTAAAAAATGTTCTTCAGAAAAAAGATTCACTATTTTAACTAATGAACTTTATATTGTTTATAAACTGGCACATTACAAGGCATTAGAAAGTTTTTCTTTCTCACTATTTCTAGGACAATTAGCACAAAAATAGAATGGTGTAATCTTGTTTAGCACTTACGAAGAGAAGTCTTTCCATTTTAGGCCATGAACGCATAGCTGGGTCTGGAGCAGCCATGCAAAGCAGAGCAAAAATTTGACAGYGTCTTTAAAGAAAGATCTTTCCCCTCTTCTACTGAATAAAGAAAATTAAAATAAGGTAAAATCAATGGAGCATTGAGACGAGAGCTTTATGCTATTTCAGTGCCTTYACACAATGCGAAAGGCAATCAGCTGACTGTTAAGTCTTCCTAGAACTCATTTCACATTACAACARCTTTCACTTAACAGAAAGCATATATAAACACACCAGACCAGAATACTGAAGTGCTCCATGGTAAGTCTTCGAAACCATGAAAAATACTTATATTTTTGTTAAACATTTCTTGCATGCTTTATATATTATCAAAAGTTGCATTAACAAATGTTCGAGGTATTTGATGGTGGGAAGGGGGTTGCCAAGTTGCTCTTGTTTGTGGACAGTGATTATAACTTGCAGGCAGCAGAACAAGCTCACAGTACTGCTGTGAACAGCCATCTCCTGGTCCCCTGCCACAGTGCTGAAAACTTATATTCCCAGTACAGCACCTTGTCTCTAACACCTCATCTCCCTCAAATCTGAAATATGAGAGTGAATACTATCTACCACAGCTGCTTTTGAGAGCAGGAGACCAGGGTAAGTGGGTGGCAAGGGAATACATGAAGGGCAAAAAAAAAAAAAAAAAAAATCTCCTTGACTGAAGCTGTTGTACTACAACATAAGTATTTTTAGTGTAATAATAAAACTTCACAATCACTGCTGCAAAATTTGGAAAGGGAAAGACTAGTACCAGATGCCGTGTCATATTTTATTTTTCCAGTACAAAACCAAGAACCTGTATATTGACCTAAATACTCAAACAGCCCATCATTAAACCCTGTGTTCATAAAAAGCAGTCTTAAGTAAAAAGCAGTGTCTGACTCACAAGTATCTTTTACTTTTCTATATTGCATTTTTGTCTAAAGACATTTACCTAACTCCTGTTCTTTGGAGAAAGGCAATCATATGTAGAACAGAGGAAGGATTCCATCTCTTAGAAGGAGCCTGCCTGTACTAAATTAGTAAGATTTCCTCGTGGTAGACTTTTAAACATAAACAGGCTCTTATTCATCAGATTAATCCACTTCCATGATTTTAACAAAACTGCCTAACGCTAGGTGGCCAGTCTGCTACTCCATTTATAGACAATTTCACCCAGTTTTTAGTCATTAGAAATTGAGAGGGCTTAATATTTTTGAAATTAGGACCTTAATAGCTGYTCCAAGTTGCATCTTCACTTAGCAACAAACAAAAAAGCCCAGCATTAGTCTTGGTTTAAACTCTTTAAAACACTACACCGAGAACAATGTAGACACGCATCCTGTTTATTCAGCGGGCAAGGATGTAACAGCCATCAGAACTGGAAGGCTCTTTTACACCACCACGACAATATGAGCAAGCACTACAGTTCAACCTCAGTACTTGTTTACCTAGCTTTAGTAGTCAGGAAAAGAAAAAAAAGAGACAGGAATCTTTTTATACTGCAAACATCATCCAATAAACCCTTAAGTACCACAAGAAGTTACATCACTACACAATACTAGAGAACTTCAGTTTAACTAATATTTCAGGACAGTTTTATACTGGCAACACACTCAATTGAAGCTCTGTTGCTAGAGACGTGTCTTATCCTTTCTGAATTTTCCTTCAGTGTGACCCAAAGGAATAAAGATCAATAGACACGTGCTTGTGGAGGCTGTGCTCAAGATAGCACATTGTTCTAAGTCATTTATGGATATACACTCTTCATACACACTAGCATCCTTACAGAAACAAAATTCTCAGTGACATACTGAAGAGACTTTGATTTGTTAGGGAACACTAAGTAAAAAAAATAAATATTTTCATCCAGCTTACACAGCTGACAAGCCTTCTAAGGGGCAGGGTGAGCCCTCCTGATAAATTGCTGATCCACTCAACACTTTGGAGCACTTATAAAATAAGTAGCAATAAAGATTTGACATAGTATGTGCATATTGTGAGAAGTAGCATAAGGAGTTAATTGACATTTTCCTACCACATATTTTTAGACAAACATAAAACCGATGTGCTGGATCAGACCCAGACATCCATTAGTCCAGTTTCCTCTTTGGCAGAGTACGATATTGGAAGCTTTTATGAGGGTYCTATAAGGTCTGTTTCAGGTCTATGAAGGACAACTGCCCTACCTTTATGGCACATGAAGGCCACTGACTAGGTATCTTCCAGACTGAAGTCAATTACTTTAAAGTCTTTCCAAAACACCCGTTACAACTGAGGGTATTAATATACAAATGTAAATAAATTCACTATTAATAATAATTTTTGTTTGAAAAGTAAATATTTATTTATGTCAGCTATAAGGACAAACAGTTTTTTTTTCCACGGTAGGTCTGCAAGCTCTGACAGAGATAACAAGCCATGAAACAAACATGTTTTAAACCGTCTGCATCGTGGACTCTTTGGAAGGAAGACCTAAACAGAAGCCAGCATTTTTTTTTTATTCAGGTTTTCTTTTCAATAGGTTTTTTTTAATTTGTTTTTACCTTTTAAATGCTTCAGCAGGGTTCCTCTCACATTCCCCGGGTTGCAAGAGACTTTGAACAGCAGGATCTCTTAGTTTGTCCTCATATCCCTGGATCAGTCCACTGCGGCAGATTTGTGTAACTAAACCTCTAATAAACCCTCCAACACACAGCGTGTCAGAGTCTTGGGCCCTGCAGAAATGGAAGGCTAGAGCCTGACGATGTAAGCCTCTTTGTAGGTTTGCAGGTGAGCTTGGCCACAGTAATTCAGTACAGAGGGCTGTCTTCCCACTACCGGGCCCTCCTACCAACAATACACCCCAGGCAGCTCCTTTCCCAGAGACACCACCGGTATTATTCCCAGAGTTCRCTACAAGAGATGGTTTGTTGGCAGCACCGCTGCTGCAGTTAGCTTTCTCCTGAAGGCAGTGCTGAAGCTTGTGGAAAACCCACTCCCTACAGTAAAAGTGCTTTCCCTGCAACAAGCTGGTTTGAGCCATTTTATAAAGCTTCTTCTCTTGGACTTGTCATAAGCAGCAGTACACCTTCAACATCTYAGAACAGGGAGACACGTATTCATCTTGCACAGAAAAATCTTCTGCACAGAACTTGATAGAGGTTATGGTAATCAGTTAACCTTTCTCGTAAAACTTAACAGCTTCTTCTCAGGAAGGGTGTCACTCCATTTGTATGCTTTATTATGATTAGCATAAGACAATCACAGCTCAGCTGACATCGTGAAGTGGTGTCTGATACCAATGCTCAACAATACTTCTCATGTGGCTCAAAAGTTCATACAGCTCCATGGCTGCATCTGTAGTTTACGCAGTTGCGTGTGTTCCCAGTTTACAGGGGAGACAATACATCTGGAAAAACTGAGGGAAAGCCAACTTTTCAGTGTATACTAAATGCCTTTCAACTCTAGGCATTAATCTCTCCGGATATACATCCAGAAAAAGCTGTCCATAATAAAATGTTTCTTCTGGGAATTTTATAGAGAAAGTGATTTTTCTTCAGAGTACTATATACATACCACAAATGTGGATAAGCACCACTTGCGAAGAAATGATCAGTTTGGACAGCAAGCTTTGCAGACTTCATACATCTGGGMGAGTGTCTGAGAAGTGCTTCAGATTATGGTTTCTTATGCAGTATAGATGACAGGAAAAAAAAAATGTTCACAGCTTCTTATTTCAATACATTCATAAGTGTCTTCTTCAGGAACTTGGATTGTTACTGAACCTGTTCTCAGGTATCTTAATCGCAAGATGTCAGAAGAGACAACATCTTCCCCTACAGCTCTGAAATAAAGAAGACAGCACTTTTAACCCTACATGCAAGTCATAATTCAGTCAATTGCAAATGCAGACAACAAAGAGTAGAGTCAAGGGCTGTTATTCTTCATTTTTGCTTATACTATTAAATCAAATTAATCTAAAAAGCTGTTTTAAAGAAATTTGTTGTTACAAGGTACAATTAGCCATGTATAAAAAAAAGTAACAAAAACCAGTAAACAGATATGACAGTGGCCTCAAAACCACAGGAGCAGCAAGTCTCACATTTTCTCCTGGAGAGAACTGAATATACCCCTTCATCTTAGAAACATTCTTCCTAACAAGGTTTCATCACCGAATTCTCTCTTCACCCAATTTTTCTACTGCAGGCTACGGGGGTTTTTTTGAAGTTTATTTTACACAGGAGAGCTGCCGGCGGCTCTCTGCACACTTCTTTGTTCACCACTCGCCGGCAGCAGGGCGCCCGGCAGACTCCAGGGTCACGGTTTAACACCCCACGGCCGACACCCCGCGCCTCCCCGCTGCCCTYGTCACCGCTCCATTGCCCCCAGCCGAGCTCCGTCCCCACCTCACCGAAACAAAACCCTTTATCCCGGGCTGGGCTTTAACCCCACGCTCCTCTTTCATCCAGCCCAGGCACAGACACAGACACACACGGCTCAAAAGTCACTTCAGCAGCGCCCTGGCAGCCCGACCGTCTGCCTTGGAAAAACCCCCAAGTCAAGCGAGCAGCTGGGAATCTCCCCCCTCCCCGCCCGCCCTTCATCTGCTTCCCGCACCCCGGCGCGGAGCACACACGCCCTGTCCCCGCTCCCCTCCCCCAGCGCACACACACCCGGCTCCGCACAAAGATCCCGGGCTCCGCACCCCCACCCCGCCGAGGCGGCCGGCCCCCGCCGCGACACCCCGCTGCCAGCCCGGCGGCAGACAACACCCCCTCCCCAACCCCAACCCCGCGCACCAGTGTCACTCCCCTGCCCACCTCAGGCAGCAGGTACAGCCCAGCCCAGCCCAGCCCGCCGCAAAACGGCCGCCCCGCCGCCAACCGCCACCCCGTCAGAAACGACCCGCCGCCGCCTCCCCCGCGGCCGGGCGAGGGGCCTCCCCACCGCTGCTCGCTCACCTTCCGCCGTCGCCCCAGCTGCCGCCGCTCCTCCAGACTCTCCCCGCGGCGGCGCGCCCCTCCTCTTCCTCCCGGCCCCTGGGCTCCCGCCCCCGGCCGCCGCCGTGCGCGGGCCGCGGCCACCCCGCTCCGCGGCTGCCTCAGCCCGTTTGGTACTCTCCTCCGCGCCTCCTTGACCCCCCTCCGCCCGGCCCCGCCCCGCCGCCGCCGGCCCCGCCCCGGCCCCGCCCCCGCCGGCGCCCGCCCCGCCCTCCCCCAGCGCGTGCGGGGGCGGGGGCAGATGCCGCCCGACATCTGGGCCGAAGTAGTCCGAGGCGGAGGGAGACGGGCGGCGCGCCCTGCCACCGCGCGCCGGCCCCTTCACCGCCCCTCCCGCCGCCCCGGGCTTTGTCCCGGCCTCCGCGGGCCGCCCGCCTCTCCTCCGCGCCCGCGGCGGCGGGGCCCTCCCGGCGCGGCCCTGCAGGGGGCGGCAGCGCGGCTCCCTCCGCCGGCGCCGCGGGCACGGCCGCAGCGAGCGCCCTGGGGGGCGGCGGGCCGGGGCGCGGCGGGCCCTGCCGTGGGGAGCGGGCGGGGCGGGCGGGGGCGGCCGAGCGGGGTGCCCGCGACCCGGCCACTCCGGCCCCGTCCCGGAGCTACCCGCCGGCACGGCGCCGCTCGAGAGCAGCAAAACTTGAAAAATAAAGGTTCTGGCTGGAGAAAAACCAGCCGTTAAATCAGCCCCGGGACGCCTCACTTCTGGTCCCAACTCTGGTGTAGAAACGGCGTGCGCGGGCCCTCTAACGCAAAGGCTGTTTCCCTCCCTTTTTAACCCAGCGCGGGCCTGATGCCTGGCTTTTCCCTTCTGCCACACCATCGCCTTTTCTCATTTTGCCCTGAACTGGGCCATTGCAGACCGAGTTACATTACACCGAGGGAGGAAACGCAGCCTCACCAAATACACGCAGCGATTTTGAACCTCCCCCCGCCCCTTGCTTCTGGTGGTGCGCAGAAGCGGCGGTCGCTCTTCCAAGGCTGCTGAGAGCACCGGGGCTTACCCACAGCCGGGGTCCGGTCCCAGGCAGGGGGACGGGGAGCAGCCCGCACCCTTGTCTTACACCATGTTAATACAGTGACCCTCGAGCTTTACAGCTTGTGGATCCCTACAAACCATTGGAAACGTGGACCTTCAGATGGAAGAAAATAGGGTAGAACTTGTTCCTGGGCACCTTTAGGAGGGCCCTGTGAAGCCCCCTCCACCCATGACAAGAAAAGGAGAGCTCTCCCTTATTTCGGCTGCGTAATAGCAAGCAAGGGAAGGATTTTCATTAAAATTTGCTCCCATTGGAGCTGACTGCATTATTTATGATAAGGCACTTTTCCATTAACTGTTGGATCCAGGTCTTTATGATTACTAAATAGTGCCTTCATTTTAGCATGGCTCTGTATGGTTTCATATACCAGGTAATTAATGTATTGTGGAGTACACACTGAATATACCCACATGATACAACAGAGTGATTTAGGGCCCTTCAAGGAGCGTCCCGAGATTCTTTGTAGGAACAAAATGAAAAATTAAATAAATTCAGTTGGTATACTGAAGAGCTTAGAAAAACAAGTCTGCCTGCTTCTGAAAACCAGTAGAACAAGTTTGAAGAACCTTTGGAAGCAGTGAAACAAATTTGCAAAGCAATGGGGAGTGGGGGAGAAACAGAAATAAGATTAGTAGTAAGAAAAAGTTGTGTGGTGGTTTTATTTTGGGGTGTTTTTTTAAGCTTTCTTACTTGGTTGGCGTTTTTTAACCATGCACTTTAGGCAAACAGTCTTCTCTAGGCTTTTTTCTTTTTTTTTTTCCCCCAAGCTGCACCACCCTTCCATTTTGAAATGTTGTGGAAAGTCAAGACTTCCAAAACTGATGCTAATACAAGCTCCAAGAGACTTTGAACTGTAAAATCTTTTCTTTTTTCTTCCTTTTTTTTTTTTTCTTTTAACAGTAAAGGAATAGCAAGAGATAAAATTTGGCATGATGGAATTGCAGGTCTGGTCGGCTGAGTTAGCTAGAGACAAAACAGAGGTTAACAGAAGGAAAGACATTGTAAAAAAACCCACAAGAAATAATTGCAGATTCAACACCTTAAGAGACAGATCGTAGGCACAAACATTAGACTGGTAGATGATCCAGGGGGAAAAAAAAAAAAAAAAAAAGGATGAAATTGGACAATGGTGAGACCCAGAGGAAAGTGCAGCTTCCGCTTTTCTGATGACCAAGACACAAATGAAAAACCAATTTACATGAAAAGGTGCTGTCACAACATCTGATATGAATATACCGCAGCAGGAGGAATAATAGCATGGTTTGCTAAAATCAGAGATATTTAAATGTAATCACAATGAGGTTCTAGATAATAATTGTAAARATACTAACCTTTCCACACTAATACATAAGTCCTACAACCAAACAGATGACAACAATTTGATTTTAGCATGGGACACAAAATAACTACCCCCACAAAACTAACTTGTGGGTTCTGCATCTGAGCAAAGCTTCCCTTCTACAGCTATCACTTTTACAGCTAACATGAATATTAAGTACTTGTGGGAGTGACAAGGGGAAGAAGGAGAAGGGAAGGGAGGGGAGGGGGGAATAGAAGTAGGAAAAAAATGTGGCAGGCCTATAATATAATTATGCCCTTATCGCTGGTAGGATTTTTAGTCTTTTCTTCAAAAGAAGGCAAAATATTGCAAGATACAAAGTATGACCTGCACACTTCTGTCCGAAAGGATGTATGTACGACCTAAAGGTGAAGGTTGGTAGTGGCCTTGCATTGACCCCCCTGAATTACTATTAGTAAGCAAAAGCATATAGACTTTTTTTTTTTTTTAAATCCTAAAAAAAGTTCAAAGGGTTAAAAAAATGAGATTGTCATGAAGCAAGAGGCACAGCCGCTTAGGCTGGGATCTTTCATCTGTACACAAAAAACTAAGACCCTGAAGTCAACCTTCAAAAGCAAGGAAGGCATTTTGTTATCAAGTTTATTTGCATAGTACGTCCTATATATAACGTGACAGCTTAGATGACATCATCCTAGTGAGTTATTATAGCTAAGGGTCAGATATTACTGATACAATTGTGCAATGTTGTAGTTAATGAGACAGTATCAGGATAAGAACCAAACCTTATTTTGTGGTTTTGTATAACTTAGTTTGACATAGATAGCAAACCAACCATGATGTAATTGGATGCAACCTTGCAGGCTACAAGACTGACAGATAAGACCTAAAAGAGACAMAAAGAAGATGAAACAGATCAAAATTTCCTGTCTGAAAAAAACCTCTCTCTTCTTTTAGTTTCAGTGGTCTGAGGCTGTAGTAACCTTCCTGCTTAACCCGAGCCACGTTGCAGCGCGTGGTTTTAAAACATGATGGGAGGTTTGTGTCATGCATGGTTTTATGCGCAGTTTTACACTTACTTAAATGCTAGTTAARGCTAAGAAAATGAGAAGAAACTTTTAGTAAAAAGATTGCACAAGAGGTTGTAACATGGAGTCTGCACCGACACTGAAAAACCTGAGGGTGTGGGTTAAACAAAAATCTGTTACGCTTTCTAAATGAGTTGCCACATCTTTGTCAGAATATTAGAAAAGACTRTTAGGTGTTTTTCAATATTTTAACAGTTTCAATTTGACGGTTTTTGGATATGAAAGTAGTCAATCCTGATGGGCAAGAGAAAGTGATTACAATGAGAAGGGCAGCATGAGGCTGATACTTAAAGTCATCAAAATCTGAGCCATCATAAGCATATAAAAACTTTTGTTTGCTTTGTATGTAGTTTGGAGCGCTATTATCAGTTTGTCTCTTTTCTGTTTYGTGCATGACTCAGACCCGCTGCGGGTCCCGCGGTCCGGGCACACGCACATTCCAGCCAGTTCGGAGCCAGCTCTGCACACGGAGGGAGCGGAGCTGCAAATCCTTGCAAGCTTGTAATGTCTTTGGTAAAGCTTTTGGTAGGCAGTGATTCACATCCAAAAATAAATGTTTTGCAAGGGTGGGCCTGAGGCATGATTATCTACTGAAACATGTAGTAGTCATTTTAACTACTTTTCTAACTTTAAGTTACTGGTTTTCATGCATAATTATGTATTAATTCAGATACTTTCRTTCTCTGACAGGTAAAATTAGTGAAGTTGATGGTAAATAAAGATAGTGTAGACTTAGTATAACATCAGAACATTAAYATAAAAATTTTATAATTTCCCAAGCAAATAGTGGAAGTCTTATCACATGAAATATTTAGGCATAAAAGGCATTTCTCTGATACTGATGTTTCAGGTCTCATTCCCAAAAATCTGTCTAGGGTGAGATGCATTTTCGTCTTGGGCCTCTCAGTATCATGTAAGATGCCCCTACAAAATCATCTGGAAGTCCTGTACGTAGGCGGCCCGTGTTCAGCCTGGCATCCAGTGCAATGTTTGTGCGTCCCTTTGGGCAGGGCTGCCGCTCCACTGGTTGCTTCTCAGCCTGGGGAGATGCCTGGGGTTGCTCTGTCCCACGCACAGAGCTCTGCACCTCTCCTTATTGAACTTCAYGAGATTGCTGCCGGTCCGGTTGTGAAATTCAACAAGCTCCCTCTGGACTGAAGCTTGCTGTTTGCCATACCAGCAACTCCTCCTGTGTAGCGCAGTGCCTTCCACAAGTTGCACTCTGTGTCATCATCCAGGCTAGCAATGAATATGCTGGAAAACATCAGCTCCTGGTATTGATCTTGGAGCCCCCCGCTAGTCDCTGGCTACCACATGGATGTTGCACCACTATTTGCTATTCTCTGAACCAAGCCGTGCAGCCAGTTTCCAACTCACTTGATCATCCATTCCTCCAGGCCATAATTCCTCAGCTCCTACGTGAGAATGCTACAAGGGATGTCAAAAGCCTTGCTAGGGTCTGGTTAGATCACATTCACCGTTTGCAGATCATCCTCAGAGTCAGTCATAGTCAGTTGTGCTAGTAAAGGACAGTTTGCTTGACGACTATGTCACATACTTGGGAATGGGCTCCAAGAGGGTGTGCTTCATGAGCTCCTCAGAAACTGAGGTGRGGCTGGCCCATCCAAGTTCCCTACATCTTCCTTCTTGCCTTTTTTCAAGAAGAACATAATACTGGGTTTTTTTTTAGTTCCCCCCCCCCAGTTATCAAGGACTTCCCCTCATCATTGTGATTTTCAATAGGTGAAGGCAATAGTGTTCTTTTACATAAGAATATAGCTAGGAAGTATAATAGTTCCTTTCAGCTCCTTCCTCAAGCCTTCCTCATTACCCAGTAATTTGGGTAGGAGTACTATCTATCCCATCTATTGAAACTGGATCTCTGTGAACAAAGGATGCAAGAATGATTGAGCTGAAGCAAAATTAAACAAAAGATCCTGGATAGGATAATGTGGTGGCTGGAACATGTGGCCAGGAGAGGAGGGAACTGTATTCTCATTCCCCCTGAAAAGGAAATTGTTCCCATTTCCAGGCTGACAGCGTTAATTTCTAGGTCATTACAGAACTGCCACCACAACATATTCTAGTTGCACTTTGGTAGAAAAATGGCTACTGTGCTTTGGGTTAGAAAAGGCAATTATCTGCTCCTTGATAAACAAGAGCCAGGATCTGTGCCCTCTTTCAAATAACAGCATCTGTCCTGTAGCCACAGAAGAGGGAAGGGAGGAGGTTTGCRTCCACATATCCTCATCCTTCGTGCAAATACATATGTGCACTGAATACCCCAGCAATGGTGGATGGTCATTTTGTAGCTTAAAAACAGAATCGAGACAAACTCAAAAGACCTGCTGCCCATGCCTGGAATAGATYGTGGGTGGGAAGAGGCACCCATACTGCCTGGCTTAAGGCACTTACCAGCTGGCAGCTCACCCTCCTCCGCGGCACAGGAGCAAAGAGGCAGGGCAGGTACACCTACCCGAGCTGGAGTATCAGCCAGAGGTAACGCATCAAAGTACAGCCAAGGTGAGCTGCCAAAAAACAGAGCAAAACACAGCAGCAGTATTGCAGATACTACAATTATATGAATGCCTGGTAGCTTGGGTATCTTTTGTATCAYTTGTAGTTATAACTGTGATTATATCTACTACTACGTGATACTATCATCCTAGTAATACAATTGCTCATCACCGCTACGCTGTCAAGAAAAAGGCTTCTCCAGATGGCTATTCAAAATAGGAGCCGGTTTAAATGCTCTGAATTGCTTCTGGAGTAGCCTTTTTCTTCCTCTCTCTTGACATGAAAGCACCATCCTCCCAGGGTAGGCACTGGGATTGCACACTAAATTTAGCCAGCATGCTAGGAGACACTTTTATGCCTCTTGGGCAAAACCCCAGGCATTGGCTTTCAAGATTTGCTGCAGCATCTTTTGTTTAATATATATACACAAATATGCATCTGCACAGAACTAGGAAGAGATGAATCTTCTATTTAATAATTGATACTCAACCTCTGATACTTATTGGGCATGGGTTTAGCTGGGTGTCTGGAAAATGCATTGCAGTTTTTCGGCAGCTAAACAAAAGAAATCCAAACCAACTGCTTTTAGCATCTAAGAAATGCGTGTTGATATAGTGCTCTGGAGTGCTATAGTCTGTCCAGCCTCTGTCATTCTAACCTTGAATATTGCTGTGTATACAGGACCATGAATATACTTTAGCTTCCTCCTACCCTGAAGTAACATGTTACCCAGTATTTGTGCAATATGAATTACGGTATAACATTACCATTCTGTTTAATAACAGTTGATGATGCACAAGGCCAGTCAAAATTAATAATAAAGTATAATATTATGGAAAACAGGTGCTGCAGTTGATAACTAGTTCTGTTGGATGAAAATTTATGAGTAAGTGGGAAGAATTTAAATGTCATTAAATGATGGCATGAAAATGTCTGTGGAGTGGAAAGAAAAAAATCCGCAGCAGTAAACCATAAGAGAAAATCAAGAAAGTGACTTTTAATGTGAGTTGGACCAGAAATATATTCAGTATCAGACCAGGTATGAAAAAGATAATCAGTTGCCTGAGAATGTAATACTTATATGAATAATCAGAATTACTACAGTAACAGAAGACTTTCTGCTGGTGCAAGATTTTGTCTAAACTTAGTGAAATCTAACAAAATATTTGATTATGTAAGAAATAAGCTGTAAACTTCAGGAAATTTTGTGTCCAAATAGCTTAAGTACATATTCTGTATTCCTCATGTAGTCTCACTGTTTTAATCAGTTTGTGTTACAAGCAGTGTCTGAATGCTTGCCCTGACCTGCTCTGTGATMTTGAGCAACTCATGTCACCTTACCTGCTTCTATTTCCCCATCGGTACAATAAAAATAGTAAATCTTTCCTATCTCCTTTCTTATGCCTCATCAAATGGCAAGCTAAAGCAAGATTTGCCAAAGTATTTTGTACCACTTCTGTAACACATTGTAACCATAAACTTGCTCTAACTGGCTAAGTTTGACTGATGTGTCATTGAAGCAGCGTAAACTATCCAGGCTAAACCATAAGTAATAAATAACCAAAATACTTTTTGCTGTATATGCTCTTACAAACTTCTGCCCTAAGCCTATAGTAGCTCATAAGCTTTTCTGCGAGAAGTCATGCTGATATACTATAAAGAGTCAATTTAACTCATTTTCTCTCTCCATGTAGTTTACTCTGTTTCAAGACAGTTTCTTGTTATTTGTGAATTCATGCATTTTAAACACTATACTGCGATCCTTATGCAGGCAGGCTGCCTATTTGACAGAATCCCCCAGGTCAGTAAGCACTTGCCGTTGCACTTCTGTTCTTCTGAATTTGTGGGTGCTCCGTAAGTCATCGTTTTAGAAGTGAGAAAATGGCAGGATTTAATTTTGCGTGTCCTTTTAAACAAACTTCACCCGAACAGGGAGCAGCCTGCTCCATCTGAAGCTGGGTAGGCGTTCTACTATTTATTGCATTAGCTGCAAGACTACTACATCTATCAAATGCAAATTTGGTTTTATCTCTAAGCTAAGCTTCCAGAGCTTATCAGCATTTTGGAAAATAATATGGAATGCAATCCTGCGCATCTTTATTCCTTAACATAAGGCACGCTTAAAATAGCAAATACGGATCCTCCTTTCTTACGAGGAGACTCAAGTAACACAAAGCACATACAGCAGCTCAGCGAGAGCACTGGAGGAGCCAGGAGCAGATGAGAGCAAGCTCAGAGCTGTCTTGGTGGCCCTTGCTGGCAACATTGCTCACAGGGACACAGGGCAGCTCTGGCCTTTGCCCTGCCCAGGCTAAGGCAGGGAAGAAGAGGGTAAAACACTGCTTCAGCATCTTCCATCGCTGCACTGAGGTCTATTTGAAAAGTCATACCCATTGCTTGTAGAATTACTTTTATGCTTACAAAGTTAGTAAATACAAATAATCAGCATAATCCTAAAAAAATTGTAATATAATCTATATTTTTTTTACAGGCTGGGGCCACTAAAGTGTTACAGACACTCAGAAAATTAAATTATTCATGGCAAATTGTAATCAACAGGGATAAAGATACAAGCAATTTTTTTTATCTGTTTCACTGCATCTATGAAATCACTTGATTAGTCCTTTTCTAACACATTTCTAAACACAGAGAAAATACATAGTGAGATGATGAATTTTTAGAGCGTACGTTGGATAAGTTTGCTTACATTAATTGCAGATCTCCTGGATCTAGAAGAGGAAGCTAAAATATATTCCTAGAAATGTCCTATTAGACTTTGAAAATAAAATGAGAAAGACAAATTAATGTTGATTGAAAAACAGCATTTGCATTTTGTATGGAAGTGAATTTAGTTTGATCATTAATGTCCTTTGATAAGCAGAATTTCATTCACTTCCCCTAAATAAGAAACTCACTCTATTTTCCGTCTTCCAGACCTTCTATTATAATGGATGTTAAAAATCCAAAATAATTCCTTTTACAAAGGGAATAAAAAGGAAAGAATCATAATCCTCATGCAACACGGTAAAATAACTCAAAACTTCAGACGCTAGTGGAAGAGAGGACTCGTATCAAAGCAACTAACTTTTCCACTTGCTATTTTTCAACATGACAAAATTGGTGTTTTTGTGGGCTAAAATTTAGTTTGGCGGGTCATAATAGTAAAATTAGATTTTTCTGCACCTACCAAACGCAGAAGTCACATGGTTTACTTATACTTTACAAGCTGAAGGTAACTCAGGAGAGATTCAGAAAGTACATAAAGTTGATTCAGGGCAGATACTAAATTTGGATATTAAAATGGTATTTGTAGAAATTCACAAAACTCACTATTCTCCCAATGGCAACGCCTGCAGATGTGTAGATAGCACTGGTAAAGATGCCTGTAGAGCTGCATTAAACACTGCAATATGAAACAGAAAATGGGGGTAGCTTTCCTCCACAGACGCAGCAGTCGGAGCAGGAGAGTATTCTTCTCTGCGCCTGTGAAGCGTGCGGTAAGCCACTGCAACCTGAACAGTAGCAGCAATATCAATAACAGCAACAGCTTCCACAAATACCCTCTTTTTAGTAATTGGCAAAACGTTCTCCTAAATTGACAGACACAGACTTTTCCAAAGTAGTTTGGATTTCAGTGGCATTTGGTTTGGACCAGTCAGTGTACTGGGAACCTGGAAAACAAATTTGACGATGGCTTTGAAACAGCTCTTCAGCAGCACTGAGTGTGATGATACATTACTGAATATCTTACTGTTCACTATTAACTTTCTCCTACTGTTCAACTTGCATTGCCAAACACCCTGCCTTTTCTGCATTGCATTAGCACACTGTAGAAATCCAAACTGAAGTAAAAATCCAGGCCACATCTTTAAAGCTTAAAGGGTTTCGGTACAGGTTGTTTCCATGAGTGCTTCATYTTCATAAAATCCTGTTAACACTCTTATGAAACAGACAATGAAATTGAAGCATCTGAGGAGAGACGAAGGTCTGGCTTATGCAGCAAATGGTTTATGACAGTGGTTTATGACTATGGAATACACTGCCCAAAAGGTTTAAAGGATATTTAGATGTAGAGCAAGACTCGTCTTATTTTTTAGCTTTCTCTTGAAAGCAAGTCTGAAAGTCTAATAAAATACAAACGGAGTTGAGGTTAAAAGAGAAAAAAGCATTAATTTGATGATACAGTTCCTCTGAAAGTAATAGTACTAGTCTGTGTTGAAAATGGCRTATTAAACTAAACAGATTAGCAGTCTGACCCATTCACCTCCTTATAGGTGAATTCCTGTGATCCTGAACCTGCAGGAAGACTGGAAAAAAGCACAAAGTCCATTTCATTACATAGTCATAAGCAGCAGGTAAAGGGCAAAAGATAAATTGTCTTTGCTGGCTCTACTGAGTCTTAGCAAGAACACTCCAGTACCTTAGTGCTGGATATACGTAGAAACATTAAGGACCTTGAAGCTGAGGATTTAGCAGAAGAAAAAAGTAATAGAAAGATTTAAACAGATTAAGTGGGTGATGGGACTCAGACAGAAGGAGGTGGAGATAACTTTAGCTATCTAGTAAATGAGAAGACGGAGAGATGATAAATGGAGTCCTGAAGCCCCCAAAGATTGAATTATCTGGGTGGGAGGCAGGTGTGAATTACTGGGGAAGTGGAAGGACTAAAAGGATTTTTGTATTTGCTTGTGTAAGATAAGTTCCCCTTCATGTGACATGGTCACGGTGGTGGAAGTGCTTGGAGCTGTGTCTACCTGTATACGTATTATCTAAGGACTGGGGAATAATTCTCAGCATGGGAAGAGAAGGAACCTTCAGTGTCTCACTAGAGACTCAACGAAGTGAAACAGAAGGGCAGCAGAAAGATCAACCTTGACATACACAGGAAAAAGTCATTAGTCACCATGGCAAAGACAGTCTTGCTATAATGGAGAGGATTGAAAGTAGCCTGAAGATGACTGAGGAAGCTACCTCTACAGCAGATAGACATGCGGCAAATGTTGCTAGAAATCAATTACATATTCATGACATCAACAGGTTTTCAATCTTATTGCTGAGAGTCTCATTTTAAAATACTTCTGCAACCGTTTTCAGATCAATCTGTATTTCTCAAGTGGTAAGAATCTGTTTGGTGGCTGTGACTCCGATATCATATCTGCCATGTTTTGCTACAGTTTTTAGAATGTATTTTCTTCCCTTTTGGCTGCTAATCAAGAGGGTCGTCGCTATTACCCTTACAGTAAATCAAAATGAACAGATTAAAGCCATGTTTAGCAGAAGTTCTGTCAGGTTTTGTCAGAAAAATAGAAAATAAATTCAATGACTTTCTAGTTAAGAATGATAAATTATGTCCCTATATTAAACCACTATATTAACTACCCATGTTAAGACACTAAATAGTGTCTGGTCGTAATAGAAAACCAATAATTGTTTCCCTCCTTTGACAAATGTTCCAGATTTCAGAAATCACTGAAAGTCAAGTAGACACTTTCTAGTTTGCAACAGCTTTTAAGGAAAGTGAATAGTTGAGTGGCTGTTTTCAAGGAGTTTTAGACTCATCCGTGTTTTCTCTTGCACTATATTCACAGCATTAAATTCAGTGGAAGAAGATGAAGTGTTTTACTACTAATTCAATCTTAACTACTGGTGGCAATAGCATTCATGTGTATCAACTGCTTTATAATCCTATTGACATAAACCAAAGTCAGATGTAAGCAGTATACAAGTGTGGTGGTGATCACAGCAGTTGTCCCGGCTTCCAGCCATCCAGTAAGACTCTATGCTCTCATTYAGTAGAAATATTTTTGCAATCATTTCATACTTATATTTTCTTCTTGTTTAAGCCGTGCACCTTAACCGTGTGCATGGGCTGGTTATGTTCTTCAGCGTTTTGACTGCATTCTCAACAGAGGGTTACAACCACTAAATCCCCTACTAGCTTGTTAAGTAGCTAGCTTGATTTTTCTAAACGCTCCTTGAGATCCACCCACACCATGAAGAGTAATTCCTTCCAAATGAAATCAAATTATATTTAATCGGGAAATGTAATTATGCCATGGCAATAGGTATTTTTTGAATGCCATAGATTAGATGGATTAATCAGATGCTCAGGAGGTAGGCGGTTGATATTGAAAAGGCAAAATTTGTTTGCGCTGTATGTACAGACAATTCTGAAACTGCCAGCCAAATAAGAAAGGAAGGATTTGCATTGGTACTTTTAATGAGAAGATTAGTAGAAGCTGTGCAGTTAAAACAAAACAAAACTAAAACAATCACCATTTTAAGCCAAGCAGAAGAGTGCAAAAACAGTGTAAATTTTTAATAAATACAGCATCACTGGATGCTGACTGACAGCTTCAATATTATCTCACTAGAAATGTATAATAATTAGTCGGGTAATTCAGCTTTCTGAGGAAAATTATTAGCTATATTAGAATTGTAATCAACTCAGGAAATCAGATTCCTAAATATGCTGAAGCCAATGCCTGTTTTTATACACAATATCTGGGAGGGAGAAGGGATAATGAGCACAAGTGGAGTTAGGACAATGCAACACAAGTATTTCAGGAACCTAGACCCAGATTTTCCTTAGCTTATGTCTGAACTGGAACTGTTTCCAGCTCCAGAATGGGGCAAGACCCCGGTAAACAAGTGGTCCCTGCCCTGGAAGCAGCGTGCAGCYGGGGCAGGGAGGTGGCCCGAGATGCCGCAGGGAGAGTGCAGCAGCAGCAGCMGCCRCCCTCATGGGTAYGGACTCAGAGGAGTGTGTGTGTGTATAATTATATTCATGTTCTGATCGTATAGCCAGATGACTCAAACACATGTTGCTGCTGTTCCTAGGAGCATAGAAAATTTAGACAACACCAGTCACCACACACAAAAAAAAAATAATGGCTGTCATCACGCTGGTTTGTAAGCAAGGCACATTGTCACCTTTATGAAAAYCTACTTCATTAAGAAGAACATCAAYGTGACATTTTCATTTAATCCTAATGACTGCATAATTATTAATTACAGTAGCTACAGAAGCAAAATCCCAGGGAAGCTGGAATCTCAGTCATATTCTTCACAGTTGCCAGGTACTTTTGGATTACTTTGCCCAGAAAAAAAATAATTTAGCCATTATTTTTGAGAAACAATCATCATGAATATAGAAATTCTGCCACAGTCACTGAAGATTCTTCTATGTCGGGCTTAAAAAAAGAATTATAAGCAGCATTTCTTTTTAAAATGTTATGTTATGACAATTAACTTTATTCAAATCATCTTGAAGTTGTCAATATATTGAACATACACATCAAATAATATTGTTCAGCATTGGACTAAATCCTGCTGAGTTAATAAGTAAGCATGATTCTCATTGTCAGTGGGTTACAAAATTATATTCTATTACTAATAGCATCTATGCTAATTTAAATCTGCTTTCTCCTATTTAAGCTTTGGTACTTCAAATATTTCATTGAAATTAGTGAAATAAACCTAATTTTTGTGTTTTAATCAGTTTCAGATTGAGTTGTGCTCATTGCTATTAGAAAAGCCCCCTTTTAGCAAGTCAAGGGAGAAAAAATTGAAATTGTCAACCACACAGTATAATTTTTTATAGTCAGTTTTACAAAAATATAGGATACTTTGAGAGGAAGAAGAGTTTCTGATGCATTTCAACTTTGTCAATATTTACATCCATTATTGCTTTTGTTCTTTTTGCTGCATTAAATAAATTATATATTTAGAGTAGAAGTTGAAGCAGAGGGGATGGTGTAACTCCAAGTATTTTTCCCATACTGAAGTAATGAGCCAGATTACAGAAGACAAAGATAAAAGTGGATGAAAAATGGATTAAGCTACACTAATCATGCTCAGTGTGGTGGTGTGAAGATATATAAAGAAATACCATAAATGGCATTTTTTATAAAGGTTTCACATTAAAATTGGCATTTTTAGACCTCTTTGTGGAGTTAATTTTGAAGAATGGCAGCATTAGCCTGAAGTAACCTTCAGCTAACTTTCAAACTTCCACTTACATATTTTAGACAGAGCCATGTTTCAGTAGCCTCTCTGCTTTAATCCTTACTCACATGTGTAAGTGTATGAATGAGTAGTCTCACAGAGTCCTATTGGACTACCAGGGTTTTTAAAGCTGAACATGAGGTTCACACATAAGGTTTTGGATGTGGCTATGCACCCTAAACTCTCTGCATATTTGCCTGTGGAGTAACATCTAGCGTTTGTAAATATATGTGTATTTGTGCTAGAGGAGGCTATGTGCAGACAGACATTTAATGCAATGCTTATCTACCACACAAAGATGTCTGTCTGCCTATAAGAACCCAGGTTATTCATGAAAGGATACCTGTACTGAAGATACCATGGATGACTTAGACACCTATTAAAAATTTGATCCTTAAAGCTGAACTATTTTTCTTCTGGTATTTAGTATGTGCAACTATTCAGATTTGTACATATTAAATATATTCATACATAAAATACTATGAATCTTCATTGATATTTAGAGCCCTTTAAAACTTCACTTAATATCAAATTTGTTCTGTATTGATCTATTTACAATACAAATAGGAAAACTTTACAAACTGCTTGGTAAAGAAAAAAGAGTATTAAGCAAAGATCTGCTGGTTAAGAATGAGTGCCCCTTAACTTACCCACATCAGCGGTGCGAAATTGAGAAATGTTTATGAACCAGCACTCAGTGAACACCAACACCCCTTTGTTAAATAGATGTTGGTAAATGCATTTATCTGCGGAAAATGCTAAGGGTATGCAGTGCAGTGAGRTGAGATACAGCAGTGCAGCATCAAGAACAAGGACATGTTTAAGAAACATGGGACTAGAAAGGCTGTGACTACTGTTAGGGGTCTAGGCAAGCATTTTGATGAGTTACAGAGAATCCAAACACAAGCAGATCTGGAAAGGTGGTTTTTATGGTCATAAAATGACAAGCAGGTGCGCTACAAGGGTGTCTGGGCAAGAGCAGTGTACCAAGGCTGTTGGTGTACCAAAGGTCTTTGGAGGCAGAGAATTGAGAGGGGAGAGAAGTTAGGAAGCCTTGATAGGGAAATGGGAAGTCTGTACTAAAGGACATGAATAGATTTGCAAAGCTTTGTTCTAAAGGTGAAAAATCATGGTTAATAGTAAGAAACAAGATCCCGGAATAGGGGAATTTAATTACAACACCAATTATGCGCTCTGTAAAGAGTTCTGGGACATGGAAGACAGTATAGAGAAAAGGAGGACAGTGTAGGCTTTAATTAAACACAGAACATGGAACTGGCCCTCTAAATCAATCATTATTTCTAGGAGGCAAGGAAGAGTGCAGAGCTGTGTAAATGTGTGAACAGAATTTTGTGTAACAGCCCTGCAGATTTCTCCGAGGAAAATACTTTGGCAGATGCCAAGTGGGACTGCTTCTCCTTATGTTGAACCCAAAGGCAACAAAAAAATTAAAATTACTTCATGGTATCCAAGAAAAATCTAAAAGAAGTCTTGATGTGTGAGGCTCAGAGTTTATTTTTTCCCCAGGTCTGGAGTGAGGTATCGGAAAGAAAACAGACTAATGGTCCGATTCAGATAAAACTCAGACACTACTATTGGCAATTCAGGACAGTTTTCTTCCCACAGACTAATTCTCTTGCTCTTGTTACATACTTAACCACAATTAAAGCATTGATCCAACTCTTCACGCAGTTTAAACATGTCTATGTCCATAAAGATGAGCAGGAACATGCTTGCTTAACTTTAGCCAAAGATCTTAGTCCACTGGCTTTAGTGGTAAGTGGTCTGAAATGGCAGTCTGCCAGAAGATCTTTATGCTCACTATCTTTATGCAAAAATCATATCTGAACAGAGTTCCCAGTGATAAGCCATCACTGAGTCTTTTCAGGTGAGCTGACAAAAGCATTTATTTTTTAAACTGTGGAACAACAGGTTCTTGGTGATGACATTTGAAAATTAATATCATTTAAATGGTGGGAAGGGGAACACAGTGAAAGTTTGTTATTTGCTAGTGAATGCTTTGTGTCTCGCTGTTCCTTGGAGTAATATTTCTATTCAGTATTTTTCATGAACCTTGTCCTAATATAATGTCACAACACCACAATCAGAAGTAGCCAGTGGTCCATGACTCGAGGACACCAACCATGACAGGAACAGACTTTGGACAGGGAAGCAGATGAGACCAAGACAAGACAAAATAGTTCTGGTGATGACTGCAGGAGACTGAACAGAACCCATGAGATACACACATCCTAAATCTATCAGAGTTGCATGGTTAAGGCTTTAGTAACAAGAAAGACACTGACCATCAGTGAATGCAACAGAACTAGGACAAAAATATGCACAAGATTTCCTCAAGTCCACTGTGACTGGAATACAATCTGTATACCTCTTTCTAGGTCTGCTCTGGAGCAAAACCACCCTTGCATGCTGTCAGTGGTACGACTGGTTGTGGCAAAAATACTTGAGAAAGAAGAATTCCGCCTCTGAACACATCCAGCATCATTTTTTTTGGACAGTTGTCTTTATACCTCTAGGATGCAATGAAAGTTGCATCTTTCTGAATAGACTGTAGACAGTCAGAGGAATAAAACTTATTCCACCCCCACACACACATTTCAGTCTGGAAAGGTTATAAAATGTGTATGTTTAAAACCTTGCTACCTCTGCACAAATTTATGGTCATTCATGAATATGAAGTATTTTAAGCATGTAAAGTGCTTAGTCACATTCTTAAAAATTCAGCTATCTGTAGTAAAATGAACCTCTTTCTCACTGATGTGAGTCCTGCCCCATGCAGGTAGCTGTGTCCAGGAAAAAAAATAAATCACCATTTGTAGACCTGTAGGTAAGAAGGTAACATCTATATTTAAGGTTTTGTATGTAGTATCTAACATCAGATAGTGGTATGTCAATATTTGCTCACAATTTCTTTCTTGACTCATATGTCTGGTCGGCTGCTCAGTGTTGATGTGTATGTTTAATTCTTGGAAAGAAGGCATTATTTGACTGGACATAGATTTAGGGTTAGCGGACTCCACGTTTTCCAAGAAAGCATTCTATAACCCATTTAACTGTAGAAAAAAATAATTGGGACACCAGTCAAGTACTTCTAGGACATACTAAAGTCTTCTTCTAAGCCTTGTTAGGTATTGCGAGTTACTGGGGGAAAAGGCTTTGAATCAAACATGTGGAAGCAAATCAGTCACAACATTCCTGCAGCCTTTGAAGCAAAATTCATAGTCAGAGTGGAAGGCAGGAGAGAAAAATGAAGCCTCAGAGAATGAGTTACCGTCTTCCAGTCATCAAAACCTCATACATTTAATTTGTCCCAGTTATGCTGGTCTGCAAACAGTGAGAGGAAACCAGACTGAGGAATCCCCCACAACTGACCCATAGAGATAACCACAGAGAGTATGTCACATCTTACATTACAATGATATATCTTTCAGATCTTTATTTCTACTCATCTGATGGCACAGATGTTCTTGTACCTGCTATCTTCCACAAACATTTTCCATTCTCTTTGAAAAAGTACTTTCTTTCAAACCTTTTTTCACTGTAGGGGACAGAGCTGGAATGGAAAGCTATCACCTCCAGTCACAGCAATAGCTAGTATGCACTGGATCACTCTGAAGTGAGAGAGACCTACATGCTGTAGCCAATGTGGGGTTTAATACTTTAATTGAGAAGCTAACTACACATATATTAAAGCAACAGAAGGAGAAAACATGGTTTCCTGTGGCTTTGCTTTCTAATAAAATGCAATAATCAATTAAAGGTCTCCCCATCAGCTAGGCATTCATGTTTCTCCCATATTAACTATCTGGGGTTCAGTTCACACTATAGCCCTTCAGCACAGACTCTAATACTTTATTTTGCTAATTCCACAGAACCTGCAAGAACTTTGCATTTCTAGGGCTATTACTCTTCCATCAGATCTGATATAAAGTGGCAAATGGATTAACAAATAATGAATTGGAGACAGACATTAAGATTATCTGATCGCGTGAGATGTGTTTGTCTTTAAGAGACCTCATTAGGAAGAAGGTACGTACTTTCAGAAATATAGTTCCTCTTTTCAAAGCAAGCAGCAAAACATACTTCCCAGTTCCAATGTAAATAAAGTATCTGAAGATAAGGCTAAAGGAACATGTAATTACATAATATCAAACAACCAGAGATACCTAATCTACAGCCATGGATAGAAGATTGATAGAAGCATTTAAAAGAACATTAGTTTAATTGCTTCATTTTCTCCATTTGAAAATTAAAATATAAGATAACTCATTTGCTCTGACATAATTTTTTAATGTGACTTACTGGCTTGTCAAGGGTTCCTAAGACAAATATCCTTAGATCTTTACAATTCCAGGATTTGAAGATCATACTTAAATCTTTTGGTTACTTTTTCCCCTGAAGAACTGAAAGCACTTGTTATTGTGTAGCTTGTGAATTAAGCCTCTATTGTAACTTATTAGATTTCTAACACCATCGTTAGACATGCCAGCTTTTTTTGAAATAGTAACCAAACTTTAATTCTAATAAGTGTATCATATTATGACATTATGTGAAATGAAATAGTGAAATGAGCTTGCTGAATCATTTTAAATATGTTAGCTGTCATAAGTCAGGCTTTACTAGTACAGTTATACCCAGTGGTTTTTAAGGGGGAAAGGATGGGCAAAGACTATTTTCTGCCAAGGAAGAGCCCTTTCTTCCTGAGGAAAACCCCTGTAAGCTAAATGAATAGGAATTCGTAGAAATAATTACACTTTTCTGCCTTGACCTTTTGCATAACATGGGACAGTATTTCAGATGGAATATTTTTGCAGCAATTTTGTTACGTTTAACTGAATAATTTAAAAATAAAACTTTTCTTTCCATTTATTTTAGTGTCTACAATCTCTATTGCTAATAGCCTGGGTTTATGAGTTTACTTACAGGGATGAGTAACTTAATGCTATTATATGGTATAAATCCCTTTTCCAGGATGAAAAGAATCCCCAGGGAATAAAGTAAAATTCCCTTCCTTCTTTCCATTTGTCCTGTCTTGTTCCTGCAGCAATATGAAGTTTCACTTTTCAAAAGTATGTCTGAGAATACCTATGATCACGTAAGAAATGAATTAAGATTACATGCTCATATGTGCTTTAGGAATTATGTATTTTCAGTACTTGAGCTCTTTTATATCTTCCTGGGCCATACTGAAAAGCCCACTGGAAAAGTAATCTAGAAAATAAAGTGTTTTGAGAATCTAAAAAAAACCCCTCATATCAGAGAATGGATTTTCTTCTCTGTCTACAGAAGCAAGTCTTGAACATGACTAAATATATTAGGAAAAATTTTTTCACTGAAAGGGTAGTCAGGCATTGGAACAGGCTGCCCAGGGAAGTGGTGGAGTCACCATCCCTGGAGGTGTTCAAAAAAACGTGTGGATGAGGTGCTTCGGGACATGGTTTAGTGGGCATGGGTACTGGGTTGATGGTTGGACTCGATGATCTTAGAGGTCTTTTCCAATCTTAATGATTCTATGATTCTATGATTCTAAAGTACTTAAAGTTTGATTTTAATAATCTTTCTGGCAATAAATTGTGTTATATTCTACAGGTGGTTCCATCGAAGTGGAGTAAAGAATTATATACTTAGTCTAAGAGAACAGGCTGTTAGGCCTTACCCCACCTCAAATTTAGAGTAACTTAAAGATGGTATGAGTACACTTATGCAAAGGAAGGCTGAAGAGTCAAAACAGAATGCAAGTCAATCGACTTGGCTTTTTCACTAGYAGCATAAATAAGTCATTAGTATAACAGATTTTCAGGTGATGTACCCTTCTGAATGGTTTCCAGCTTCAGAGATTATACTGAGTGGCTCATGTGAAAGGACCAAATTAAACATCTATTACAATATACTTCTCATCTTTGGTCAGTCAATATGTCAAACAAAATATTGTTCAGGTTTCTAAGCCTGGAATTTTAAAAAAGATATACTTATATTACAAGTTGGAATTTTGCCATGGGTAATAAATTAAGAGCCATGAACTGTTTCAAGCAGTGTTGTGGTAATTTGCAGGAGCACATTAAAAGCAATGAAGATACTTGAATATTTCTTTTTAAACAACTGTAGAAAGGGACGTTACAAAATGTAAATTAAAATATTTCTAGAAAGATCTAACTGGTTTGCATTTCTGCACCCTATTGAGAAACTGCATGACAAATCACATTCTCAATCCATTTTCAAATAATCACTAGAAGGCTTAACTCATGAAAGTCATATCCTGTACGTGATGTAAACCAGATGCAGGTGTATTACTGACTTATTTCAAAAGAATAATCGGGTTTTTCATATTATCTGAAGTTTTCTAAAAATTATGTAGAATTTAAAAGATACAAGTAAATCCAAAGTGGGGCTGGTAAAATTTCTTTTGCTTGTTAGTTACTTGCTTGCTCTGGAGTTTCTGTGAATCCCATTAGACACTTGTTTAAACTTCTAGTACCAAGTACCCTTGCAAATGTGATCTTTCATTTTCAGAAATGCCTGGCTGAAATATCAATGATGAGGCTCTTTTTAAGTGAACATTTGCTCTTTAATAAAATTACTGTATTCAGAAGACAGGAGGTATTTCTTGCTGTGAAATTGCTACCTTTTGATTCAAAAAGTTGCTGATATATCTCAAAAAAAACCACCACATGAAGACTAGTCACATTACTTTTTCAAAAGTCCTATCTGGCAGGTTGAAGAGGACAGATTATATGTCTGTCATATGGCATTGCTTCCGATTCTTTGGCTGCCTGAATCTATCCTGTGAAATCAGAAGATTAGCAAGAATGACTTTAGTTACACCTCAGAGGGCAGCAGGAGGCATGATGCTCTCCTTCTCTGACCCTGCGTGCAGGGCTGGAGCAGAAGCAAGGKGGGTACGCAAGCAGGAGGCAAAGCACTCCTTTATACCTCTCGCATGCACTATCAGATCTTGGGAAGGACGAGCCCTTGGGTTGCTGTAGCTCTGTACGCATAAAGGAGAGTCAGCCCTTCCCTRGCAGTCACCAAAAGCATCAGGTCATCTCATTCCTAACAGAAATATTCTAGGCAGGGAGAGATGCAATTAGCTGAAGACAGGCTGGTTTGGTAGGTCCTCCAGGTTCAGATAGCCGAGATAAGCATCTCRGTGCTTATTCCCCGCTCTCCTGCTGTAGCCTCCCCCAGCACCGGCTGCCTTGCAGCATTTTTTTGGTGATGGCGTGGCTGGTGCCTTTCCAGGCCTGCTGCAGAGGGGTGRCACTCAGCAGTGTTTGGGTGGCTGGGTGCTGGTGGGAGGCTGGATCCATATCTGCATCTACATCACAGGAGTCACCAGCTACTACTCTGTTGGCTTCCAGCTTCCTTTGATTCAGTTACCTCAAATTCAAATTATAAGCAGCTTTCCATATGCTGACATACCATGCAGGGAGTGAGATCTTCCAGGGGAAGGACTGGTGGCAAAGACAAAGTGCAATCATACTATTCAAAACATGTGAGGAATGAAGTAATATGGGCTATTCCTCCCACTCCTTGCAGGCTTTCATCAGAACTGCAGCCAGCTGAAGGCAATCTTCTTGGAAAGTAGTCCAAAGAGTGGGGAATTCATTTACAGAAGAATTAAAGCCTGTTTCAAACCTCAGCACTCTCCAGTCCATGCACTTTTTACTTTTTTTTTTGGCAGCCTTTGCTTCCTAGAGCCACACAAGCGAAAAACTCCAGTATTTTCCCCTGAGGAATGCAGAGGGAGACACTCATTACAGATGTTATCATGTACTTTTACCGTCTATCGAAATACAATAATTTACCACAGGTATGGGTGTACAAGAAAGTGAATAAAATTGACGTCCACTGGTTAGCCTCCTAATGAACGAGGAAAGAGCCAAGCCATGACTAAAGTGCTATGGCAGGAATGCACTATTTTGCCCTTCCACTTACTAGAAAATTCAAGTCAATGACAACCAATCATATGGCACCATGCTTTACCATTTACAGCAATGAATACAGTAGCTTTCAAAATTCTGTTGTAAGTATCAAGCATCCCCTATATGCCTTTTAGTCTATCTGACATGATTATAGAATCATGGGTTGGAAGGCACCTTAAAGATCATCTAGTTCCAACCCTCCTGCCATGGACAGGGACACCTTCCATTAGACCAGGTTGCTCAAAGCCTCATCCAACCTGGCCTTGAAYACTTCCAGAGATGGGGCATCCACAGCCTCTCTGGGCAACCTGTTCCAGTGCCTCACCACCCTCACAGTAAAGAATTTCTTCCTAATATCTAATCTAAATCTACCCTCTTTCAGTTTAAAACTGTTACCCCTCATCCTATCACTACACTTCCTTGATAGAGTCCTTTCCCATCTTTCCTGTAGGCCCCCTTCAAGTACTGGAAGGCTGCTATAAGGTGTCCCCWSAGCCTTCTCTTCTCTAGGCTAAACAACCCCAGCTCTTTCAGCCTGTCCTCATACAGGAGGTGCTCCAGCCCACCAGTCATCTTCGTGGCCCTCCTCTGACAACTACTTTTCATTTATCTACTTTCAACAGGACGAATGTTGCAAAGACAGTTAAATGGGTAGATTCACGTGAATAAGTGTAATATCTCAAAAAATGCTGAATATACAGCAACAAGACTGCTGCAGCAAGACTCCAAAGCTCTTTTTGATCACCGCCCCCCTCCTCTTACTCATATACAACACTGAGTCAGCTCCACTGCATGAAAGATTTCATCCACTATTTACAGAAAAAACATCCCAAAATTTTATGAGTTCCAGGTTTAATACTCATGTTTTAAAAGCCACAAAACATTTTAATTTCTAAATCTCCATGGCTCATTTTCAGAAAGTGTTCATGATGATGTCCCATTGATAGTGTTTTGTGTTAGAACATCTTGAAAGAAAACAATATTTGCAGTATACTTTCTGCATGTTTTTGTCTTTATAGTAATCAACCATCTGCATTCACAATCTAGATATTTTATCTCAAATTCTTTTATCATGTCTTATGGTTTATTCAGATGAGCAAATGATGATACTCCCTTCTGAATCTTGGTTCTTTTCTATGAGACCTAGCAAAGCATTATACCTGCATAAGGTTTTAAATAATTCTTAGCATGATTCACCAGTTCATGACATCCATAGATCATTACTTCTTAAAGCAATTTGTGGCAATAAGATGATTTTGTTCTACATTAGCAAATGCAAGTCAAAGGAAAACAAAACAAAACACACAGAATGAAAAAGATCTTAAAGCTACATATTTTCCAGACAGAAGATTGGAAGATCTCCAGTGGAATCTTGATTTAATTCAAGTACTGGAGACTGCACAACTTGGGTTGCTGTTTCTCTCTTTCATACAAAGTGAAGCCTTCAGCCTGACCTTGGAAAAAACATCTAAAGAGGCTTTTGTCCTTTAGAATACAAATAAACAAGATTTTGTAAGCTGTGATTATTTTTCTCATTAGTCAGTCTTGCATTTAAAAATAATCAAAGCCATAACTTCTCCTTTGATGCTTTGGAGTGAGAAGAGTAATGATATCAACAATAATTTGATCTTGTACTTGTCAACATTTGTCTTTATGTGGTTTGAATTTGCCTTCAGCACACTCCAAGATGAGATCCAAAGAGTCACTACTAGAAACTGCAGAATTCAAACAATGTATGGATTCCAGAAAGCTCTTTCTCCTGCCAGTAAGTAAGTGATTTTTCCAAAGAAGCAAATGGCACATGGCTATTCACTTGGAAGATCTGTCAGGTTTCAAGTGGAAAAATTGGACTATAGGTTTTATCACCTTGAACAGCAGGAAAACTTTGCTCTGATGGGAGCTTTTTTATACGGTCTTTTTTAAGGAGCCACTCTAATTTAGGAAGTCAGACATTAGTTCCTCAAAAAAGCTTCACAAAATAAGTTGGAATGATACTTTCCAAGCTGGAATTGTCTATGGTATAAACAAAGCCATATTAAAAACATTCAAAGACACTAATTTACACACTGTCAGCATGTATSATTCCTCCGCTATCTAATTAGTGTTTAGTTTTACTATATCTTCAACCATCCTTCCTGAAATCCTTAACCTCGGAACCCTTGCAAGCCAATGTTATGCAAACAGAAGAAATTTAAAGAAATACTGGGTGCTTCAGATATGTTGGCCCTCTAAGCCTGAAAGACCTCCCAGTGTCACACTGGGATTACATCAGGACCTAGATTTTTCCACCTGCTTTAAAAGAATAGCAGATCTTAGATCCAAACCTGAAGTACCACCAGTTCCCCTACCGGTTTCAATTGCTGGGACTTACCCATRTAAGGGACAGCAATGACAGCAGGTTCCTTGTTTCCCAGAGGAGCTGAGAAGAAACAATGCACCACCCTCACATTCACAGGGCAAACCCAGGAGCRTCCAGAGACAAGACATTCAGCATGCTGCTCCAGGAGCACCAAGCAATAATTTGGGAAGAGCCCTGGGAGCAGGCACCCCTGTAGCACTGCTCAAGCCAGAGTTAGGGCCAGGGCTGGGCTGAAATACCCCCAGGGGCAGGGGTGGGTGGGGGTCCCAGGTGGGGCTGCTTGGGCAATTAAGGCCTATTAGTGACCTCAGGCCACCAAAGCTTCATGGAATGAGRAAGGTGGTCTTTTAATTATATGAACTGTAAAAACTTGATGAAGTGATCCGTTCTATTTTTTTTTTTAAGTTTTGGACCATTCTTCACAGTGCTATGGTCTTTGCTGCGTCCAGTGGGTCTGCTCTGGCCCATCCAGGAGGTGATTGCCATATTTCCATATGCGTAGCTCATCAGCCCTAAGTGTGTAGAAGCTGCAGAAAGGAGAATAAAATACAAACTGCGCCTGTAACATGAATTTGGTGTCCCAGCTCTTGTTCTGCCAGACAAGCAGTGGCTCACTGAGGCTCCAAGGCAATCTCATGCAATCATTTTTGCCCTTTCCAAAATATTCTGGACTTTTCTGGCCATCCTCTTATGGAGAGTGGTTTGACCCATAGATAGCAAAGCTGCTATGCCGTCTTGAGAGGTGTAAGGCAGTTCAAAATGGAAGATATTACTTTATTTATTTTTCTGTATTTATTTATCATTAGTCTTCAGGAAAACCTCTTCGTGCTGCCATGGATTAAGTAGAGGCATGCTTTGCTTTTGGCAAAATGTAAGGAAATTCCCTTCCAAACTTCCCACAGGTCTAAGTATCCCTCTTAAAACTGTCAGTAAATGAATTTTATCGCACAACAGAAACGCTCTTAATTTCCCTCTATTTACTGCATTGTAATTAAACTTTGTGAAAGACCCCAAAAATGGCGAATTTGAACAGCTTAAATTTAAGTGGAATAAATGATGGATGCATTCACACGAAAACTCTGAACTTCTAAATTTTCTTAAACAAGACGCTTACTGCCTCTATAATCTTTGGGGCATTTTGCTTCTTGTTTTGGTAGTGGCTGTTTATGTAGCAATGTTAGCTGAGACTTGATCATTCTTCTGATTTTAATTACTCTTGACATATTTTGTTTAAAATTCCACACTGCTGTTGTAAGACACTTTTACTGTAGACACTGCTTAGTGATATTTTTCCCTGATGAAAACATCACAGTTAGGGGTCTATTAAGGTCAAATATTTCCTGCGCATTTCTGGAAGTTCAGGAACTTCCCACCACATTTATTAGTATTTTGTTTTCAGATAGACTTCCCACAGAAAAAAATACAGACCTTAAAAATTAACTCATGATATGTTGTCAAACAAATCTTAAGGGATAATTTAATGAGGAAAATTGGCAGTTTCGTTTTACTTTTCTTACTTGTTAGCAGAATGCGTAATCTTTTTTAGGTTAATTTATTTCCGTACTCCAGTTTCCTCTCCGGCTTCAGAGGACCATAGAATAAAATAGCATGCGGCTGGAAAAGGTGATGTGCGTTACTGAATCAAGTATCATATTACAAATAATCCCATCATATATCTTCCATCCACTTTAACGTGGTGAGATGTATTTGCGAGCAGATGCAAGAGTGCACAGAGGGACAGTTTTGTGTAGGCTCTGCAGTATGAAATCTTTCAAGTTTCTCGGCATTTTCAACAGTCTTAAGGGCACCTGGGACCATTCATTTAATCTCAAGGTCCTATGAGGATACTTTACTGTATTTATAATACAGGAAGTAGTTTTTTGTTAAAGGAGCTCGTTGCTTCTGCTTTCTAAAGCAAAGCTATTTTCATTTCACTGGACATTCTGCATTATATATATCTCACAACAGCTGTGAAAGGCATTACCATAACACCTTGACAATATTCCTAGTGATTTCATTCCGTTTAGCTTTCCCATAGAAAATTTAAAAAGTTGAATCAAAAGAAATACAGCAGCTTTTAAGTGTTGTGTGTCTACAGTATTCTATTTTATCCATTCAGATGCATATCTGTGCTACTCATTGATGGTAAGGATCTCAAATGAACAATAGAAAAGACTGAAGATGGCTGAATGACTATAAGAAACGCTGAAAAATATTCTTGTATTCCTGCCATACACAGGTTACATTTTTTTTTTGTTTTACAAATTTTATCTTTTTTTACATATTACTTACCTAATTTGTGCAAAAATATTTGATGTGGTCATGTGGATTTACTACATTCATGTCTAATTTTCTTAGTATTCTCTTTGTTCTTTCGGTTTGGTGAAGAGACTCACTAGCATGCCACTCCAATTCTATGTGCATAAATGTTTTTTTTGCTATGAACTTTCCTCTGGACAAAATATCTGTTAAGTGGATAAAGTTATGATTACCAGAAAAGTAATTTCAATAAATTCTTTATAATTGACCAAGTAATCTTGAACAGTTTTTGGGTGTTTTTTTTAAGATTTTTCAAAGAAACATTCATGGTCTTCATAGGTAAGATATTTAACAAGCTGTAGTTTTGGCTGGATAAATACATCTACTCTTATTCTGGTCAAAAAGTAAGTTCATAGTGCTTTTCCTTCTGTTTAGTTTTGGGAAGCAGAAATATTGCCCCAGCAGAAAGAACTTAAAACTTTGGCTTTTATATTATCTGTCTTCTCTGAAGACAGCCCACAAATATGTGCTAGCTAAAATCACGATTCACTGAAAATACATGTGCTAGTGAGCTCATGTCAGTGTTGTTTCCTGAGGAGGTTATAGACTGAGTGGAAGAATTCTTGTTTTAATTCTCTTCTGTCTTTCTTCGTTAGGCACATTATAAAATAGTTTAGCGATGTAAATAGATTTTCTACTATTGTGTCCTAAAGCCTCGTTAAGTCAGTAAGAGTCTTTCCGTGGATTTCAGTGGGTTTGGGATCAGACTATGGTAGAGAAACCTCTGGTTGATTGAGGATTATTTCTTCCRTGTTTATTTTGTATACCATGTGGCATAATCCTCTGGGCTACACTGCAAGAGAAAATAGGGAGAATAAGACATGTTTGCATCTATCATCTGAACTAGCTTTGTAACTTAAAATTTGTTTACTGTGAAATTGTGCAGAATGAAGGTAGCTTTCCTACTGCAGAATATAACAACAGTCTCTATTTTGTTCTACTGCTGCATCCTGAATTTGGTTTGTATATTCATTTATTGAAACAAAGGATGTTCAGAATCAAGTGTATTTTACACACTGTATTAATTTTAGGCACAGGACCACTCAGACCCAAGTGCAGGATAAAAGCATCTACATTTCAAGTTCACTTGTTTTGGAAATGGAAAAGACCTGAMTTTCTTGTCCTCATTCCTTAACAAATACTGCAGTATCTGAATAGAGGATCAAAGGATGTAAAATCCCAGCTCTTCACTGTAAATGATAAYTGAAAAAAGGAAATGTTATTTATTTAAAGACTTACGTATGCTACTGTACTATGTTTTAGGATTAAACAACTGTTTAGCTTTAAAAAATCATATATGTACATTTGTCAAAGAATAAAGAAAAACAACTAACCACATTATTTTTAGAGTTTATTTTGATTTTTCCTTTGTTTTTTCCTTTAATGTGCACACAAGTGTGTCTGGAATGTTATATTGCTTTGGCAGGTAGTTTTACAAGTAGCTAACCGGGTATGCTTTTCAATATTGTTTCATATTTATATACTGTCTGCCATCCCAAAAGATCCCAGACCTGTTTTGCAAACAACAAAAGTGAACTGCAGCTGCCCTGGTATAAAATTGGCAGAAAAAAAGCACAAAGTCTAGTGCACAGCTGAGAAGGGAAATAACAATTAATGCCATTTAGAAAAATGCCGAGTCTTATAAAATGTTCTGCTGGACTGGAGATGTTCTGCTGGTGGCCAAAAGACAGCAAACCCAATTGCCAGCTCCAGCCTTGGGTTATTTAATAAAATGCTTAACTAGTCTAAAAAGCAGGTCTGAAGATCCAGTGGGGGACGTGGGGACGGCGACAGGGAGCCTTGCTGTGAGGGGGTTGTTGGATTACCGGGTCCTGGATTCAGAGCGCAGGGTGAGACGCCAGATTCTCTGTATAACAACATATGATGAGTCCTGCACAGGGTGCAAAACAGCCTCTGCGCTGCGCAGAGAGAAACTTCATTCGGTKTGATGTAAAATGCTGGACAGGACGATAGCTAAAACCTCTCCTCTCTCCTCATCTTCGGTATTTACCCRTAGTTCTTACTTATGTGCCCTTGGGAATTTGAGTTAGAGTCTAAAATGGCTTCACAGCTGGAGTCACCTCTCTGGGCGCTGGGAACTAACTCACTGTTTTCTTTGGAAATGCTATGGTGAGGTGGGATTCACTTCCCACCCCACAGGAGAGGGCCATAGTCACTGAGATACACCTTAGACTGTCCTACAGGAGGTGGGGAACGTTCTTTATTCTTCAGGTTGGAGGTAGAAGAAAATAGCTTGAGATTTGTGGCGCAGAAGATGAGAGGAACCATGGCTGAAGGCACATATCTGGAGGAGGAAAAAGCTGGAGAATGGTCTCTGCTTCCAAGGTGTTTTTATGCCTTTTGCATTAAAAAAAAAAAGAAAGCCCCCAAATATAGGGATTCATATTTCTTGGTAGATAGACAGATAGACCCTCTCTCGTAGATTTTTCATTCTTACAATCTGTCACTGAGAATGATATTCTTTCCCCAGTATCTTCATCCACTTGAAAGGCAAGTCCCTTGGCCAAGCCAGTCATTTAGGATCTGTCTAAAGCTGTTTGAGCTCCCTCAGTAAAGAGAAATRTCCAGGAGAGATGCATTTCACTTAGCTTAGGCAATTATCTTTGGATGGKAAAAAATCCTTTGGAGGCACTTCTCTGCATGCCCGTCTGTTAGCTCTGAGAAGGAGCCTGGAAAGCGAGACGTCTGTCAGGACCCCTGCGCCAGCTGATGGGTCCCCTCTGTGGAGACCGGTGGAATCTCAGCTATTTCTTTGCAATTCCTTTCTACAAGTATTTTTTTTATTTTTCTGCCTTTCGGAACATATTTCAAAGCAATTTCCTAGCAGCATGACATCTTTGTGGAATGTACGGTGATCTTCAGCAGTTTCCTTCTACGTTCAGAAGAGGCTGACATACCTCAGCTGGATTTGAARCTAGGCCTAGATAATGATATTCTGTATAAAAACCTGTTTTCTTGTGGCTCATTTGTCTGTTCACATTTGGGCAAGCAAGTTTTATTTTCAGCTGAGGTTATGCAAAAATATTGTGATGAGAAATGCAATTYAGAAACAAAATCTTCACACCGGTGGCATTATCCATTAAAAGTCCACTTTGAATCTCATTTTTCCTAATGATTTGAATAATTGAAAAGCTTAGCATAACTTAAACTTTTACRTACAAAAAGTCTTGAGGAAATTCCATCAATCCAATTGGTGAACAGAAATAACATTTTATAAGTGACCGCCCATCTTACGGTGGAAATTATACTTATGTATAAATATAGTAACCCATTATCTAGAAAGTTCAAATGCATCCTTTAGATATTCGTTGATCAATATTAGAATCATAGCTTTTTGCAGAAACAAAAAGGTTAAATTTGTCAGACACTTAAAATTGGACAACATGATYAGCTTTGAAAAGCTACATCTACGTGCTGTGTTAGAGATGTTGTTATGTGTAAGCTACTTACTGACTGCAACATTTAGCTATACTTCTAAACATAGCACTACATAGCCAATATGTTTCTAGTGCCTTGGAAAATTCTTCTAAAAGAAGGCAGTTGCTAAAACTGAAAAAGAAATGAATTCGCTGACCAACAAATCAATTATACTATAACTGGAAGTGTTAACAATGAAAAAGATCCCTCAATTACGAAAGAGAGATTAATATAAYAATAATATGCACTGCAATACTAAGAGATTTCCATTTGCTTATGTAATTACAATACTTATATTTACATACAATAATTTAACAATGCAAAATTCTCAGAGACAAGATCAGAGGACAATTTAGTGATGATTTAGCTRGTTCCTAGAAAAATATATTGAATACACAGTTATCAATAAATAATTGGAAAGGCCGAACTAGTATACGTTTAAACAGAAGTCACAATAGTGTCCTCAATTACATCATTTTATGACTTCTGAAATCATTATAACAATTCAGAAAACCCAGAATTTTAAGTTGATTTGCTACGACAAGAAATAATGGGCTGAAACTKGAATAAGAATGAGTCACAGCAGGCAGTAAGAAAAGCTTACCAATAGTAAAGTTTTGGAAGCACTTAAGTAGGTCACCTGGGCAGGGTTACAGTCCTCATCACTGAACGTCTTGAAGAAGAGGCTGGACTAACATCTAATGTGATGGTTATGAACCTAATTGGCCTTCCTCAGATGGAYAAGGTGGCCTCTGAAACGCCTTTCACTCCTAAGATGGTGTCGTACAGGAATTAGACATAGCTACTCACTACCTTACTGTAATGTTTAGCTCCAGATCTGAATCCAGATTTGCACAGTGGTTTAAAGRTGTTCAGATATCATGTTAGGCAAGGTATCATCTCTRATAAAGACGGGATTTTCCATGTTACAGACTGAATTTAAGTAGCCCTGATTTGGCCTGCCCATCAGTAGACTTAGTTTCAGTATTAAAAAAGAAAGTGTGTATTAAGTTGGTTAAAACTGGCTTGAGTTCATTTGCATTTGAGGTTTGCTGTTCTACKTACTATAATGAACTGATCAAAGGTACATATTGCTTTGAATTGTACTCATGAAATGTGAGTCCCCATCTGGAAAGTTTAGAATTAGCCAAAATATGTGTTGTTGCGTGCACCTTTGACTTCAGTTCAAAGCAAAAAAGCCAGGAAAGGCCAGGTGATTTCTGRCATGAATTGGTAAGCTCCAGCTACAAAATGTACTGTAAAGAAATCTAGGTCTCAAACCCATCATTCAACCAGTACTTCCACTGAATTGAGCAAGAGTACTTGTATAGAGAGTACTTGCAGAGAGTGAGGGCGGCAGAATTGCGCTCCCTAACTTCTCTTTGTGTATTTGTTTCTTGGGTAGAAAAACCACGCACAGTACATGCATATGATTAATGAGTTGGAACTAATTAATAAGTACCTAAATTTTCATCCAGGCATCGTGTCCATGTATCTGTTCCAAAGAGACCAGTAATCCAACTACATAACTTCGAGCCTGCTAAAACACTGTACTTGTTAGAAAGTAAGATTTGGGGTATTTTTTTAATTAATAAACTGTGAAGGCTATTGCAGAGGCAACTATTACCATAAGCCGTTGTTTAATTATCTTTCAAAGGAGCGCGGTAACTTATTTGAAGTAAAACAAGCGGAATGGTAGACTGCTGTGGAAGCAGCAGCCATCCATCGGTTGCATGGATTTGCCATAACAACTACGATTTGAGCGCATCAGCCCGAGAGTTAACTGCAGGCGGTTAGCCAGCCCGCCACAATTACTAACGGAGCTCCATGACCTAKTGGCACCTCCCCTAATTATGTTTTTGGTAACAAGCTGTAGATAYAATTAGTAGTGTAAGTGCAATATAAAGAGATCATAGGTTTGTTTCACACCWTCTTATAAATGGGAAAATAATTAGATTCAGGATACTGTCACATACCATGCTGTGTGGCTGATTTCAAAAGCACTGCATTATAGGAAAGTAGGATTGTCTGATTGACTCTGGAAAATTGTGTTCAATCCCCAGGCTCTTGGAAACATAATTTCCTTTTTTATATGAGAAATTTTAGCAATAACTGTGGGGAATTTTTACCCATTTGGGGAATTATGCCATTTTTACTTGGTGGARAAATATGAGTGCCTTGGTGTCTTAGAGGAAAAAATACTCACTACAAAGAATGTGAGTAGCTTTGATCATTCAGATGTTATGAAAAGGAACGTCTAATCAATGAATATTTATTGATTTTTCAAACGTGTGTGTCACACCATATATCTGTCTGTGTGAAACAATCTTGGATACCAGTCCTTATGGACTCATCCTTGTTTTGCTATTGCACGTGACCAGTTGTTCGAGACAGTGCCATGCTTCATTACTAAGCTGGGCAGCTTTGCGGCTCAGACAAATCTGCAGCTTAGAGACTTGTTACTTAAATGTATAGAGTGGGTATGAGCTGCCACTTCWCCTGAGGGAAGGAGAGTGGCAAGAGATATTGCACTTTTTTTTTTTTTACGAAGCTAACAGGTGTAGTGCTGCTTGTGATAGCTTTTGAGATCATTTTGTCTCCTTGGTCAGAACTGGACTGACTGTGAAAATACCTGTGAAATTACTCCCTGAAATTTGGAGGTAATGATTGTTTGTGGAGTAGGGCCTGGGAGGGGGTCCTGTAATGAAAAAAATAAATAAGGAAAATAATGTGCTCTGATTTAAAAAAAAAAGAGGAAGGAAAAATTTACTAAAAACAACCAACCATAGCTATTAACACCCTGCTCTAAAGTCAGAGTGACTTGTCCAGGGACTGTGACAATTTGCAGAGTTAAAGTATCCAGTCCCTGATCAGCTGAATTACACTGACAMAAACTGCCTAGATACCGATATGTAATAACCTTTTCAGCATGGAGATTTAACCAGAAATGACAGCTTTCAAATGCTTATAGCATCATTATCTGTGCCCAGAAATAATCGTGGGGGAAAAAAACCCTGAATCCATACCAAAGGCATTTGGAAGCAAAAGAATTGAAAAGCAATTTCACATTGCTAAATTCTACAGAAAAATGCTTTACCATATCTTCTGCAACTATGTGTGACCTGCACACATTGCATATGCAGCAGATACATCGGTCACAAGCAAATCTCCACGCCAGCATGTTTCCTGCTAGATCAATAAAAAAGATGTGAAGAACAGACAGGCTAGTATAAACAAGCATTGTCCCAGGGAGCGTAAGAATGAGTTATTTGATGGAAAATTACCATAGGATCTATCATCTCATATAAATTATGACCCAAATATATTTGTTTGTCTTGTTTAGGTCATATAGTCCCATTCCATTTTTACATGTCTTACATGTCTCTGAGTGTCTCTAGCAGAATGTGATTGCATGGCATAATAAAATTAAGGACAGCAAATCTGCTGTGCCTCATAGCATCTTACGCATGATATTAAGGAATTCATCCACCTCGGGAATGAATAATTTATGATTGTTTGTACATCCTCTCTTTGTCACAGTATTCAAAACAATTCAAGAACCAGACAGATGTGTCAGGATGCCTTCATTGCTCTTGGTGCTGAACGGGAATGTAGTCCAGCCATCAGAAAACCTTCATGCAATACTAGTCCTCTCTTTGCTCCCTGCGGTACTCAGCAAACCATAGTACCAGAGGGGATTTCTGATGTAGCCTGGAAGTGGCTAAGTGATACAGCAGGGAGACGGTCAGAAAGAGAKGAGAAAAAGAGTTCCCTAGGGAAAAAGGTACAAATAGTAAAACTGTTGACCCATGAGATTTGTACCTTCTTCTTGAACTGTCCCACCGCACTAGGAGTTTGCTACGGCGTCCCTTCATCATGATAACATTGCCCAGGTATTTTGTCTGCCAGACCTCGGTATCAGGGCAAGACTCGATGGCTTGGGATGGCGGTCCACTACCAAGGCACGTTGCAGGGAACCATCCTCCATATCCACACGCCAGTAGCGTTTCTCAGTCTTGAAGGAGGGGCTTTGGGCTAGTTTTAATTGGGATGAGGTCATGGTGTGGTGAGGTGAAGGGTGAAGCAGGGGAGCTGTGCATGGGGTGACAAGTCCCTCGGGGGCAGGCTGCAGCCCTGGGCACRTGTGTGGGACCTGCCGTGGGCACAGGGGTTTCTGTAATTGGCTCCACAGCTCCTTGATATTCAGCAACACTGAATTTCTGGTGCAGCACTGTAGGCACAGCCATACCAGCATGAGCACGTGCAAATTTTTGCACATGCAAAATTGCTCGTACATCCATTAGAGCTCTTTCTGTGACCATACAGGGACGGATCCTGTGGTGGTGGCAATATTGATGGCAGCGGGACAATGGGAACTTGCAATAGCAGAGAATCTGCAAAAACACTCCAAAATCAATAATCATGCATTAGCTCTTCTAGTTATGTTTTCAGTTTGCATGGTCTTGCAATTTCTTATTTTCGTAGGACATCCACATTATTACTCTATCTCCAGAGAGGGGGTTAGCTAGCAAACTTATACAATTTAAACCTTGCAGTCAGCAATTCTTTAAGATCATTTTTATGGTGAAATATGAGCATAGGTTCCCTTTTATTTTTGTGTTGCTGGCTTCTGTGGAAATGCATAGCATTTTATTAAGGAGATTAATGCCTTGGGACACTGTGTATAAGAACTCAAGCTGGCAGATATTTAAATAAGTTAACAGAAAAATAGGTTCAAAAATACTGCCAGGCGTAGACTTTGTGCTATAATACCCCTGCATTGCATATATTAGTTTTATTATGTTGGACTTTTGCTAGCCTGAATTCCAGAAGAATCCTGCTCCTCAAGTTACATTAGCCCTACAAAGCTGCACGCTGTGGACCTCCATCTATACCTTTCCATCGATAGTTCTTTTATGATGGTGATCCAAAGAGCAATCAAGAACCCAGTGATTTGATGAGATCACCCATCCCAGTTCTAAAAATCCTAACAGAGTTAAATATAGGACCCACTTTCATACAAGGAAACCAAACCAGCAATATTTCCTGATCTCCCTATCAATTATGCTACGCATTTCTGGATGCTCCCACAACATTTTGTGTTGGCTCTTGATTTCCAGTCTTATTCTTACCTGGCAGAGCCAAAAAAAAAAATGCCCATAACTAAATAATGTACATATTTATAAAAGGATCTTTATCAAGATTAAGGAGCCATTTGAGTAAATTAGAAGATGCCTCGCCATATCCCTTAAGTAAAGCTGATGTAATTTTATTCTAATAGTTGGGCTAAAATTTGACACTTAGTTTCTTGGAAGAGAAGATTTTTTTGTTTGTTGTCATTCACTGACGGCACTAGGTAGTTTAGAAACAGAGAGACTGCCATGCAGAATCAGCATATCAAACTACAGCCAGATACATGAGAACATGTAGAAGACACCTCAAGAGGGATTATGAATGTCTGGGAGGCTCTCATCTTACTCATTCTGCTATTTGGAGATTGCCATAAACTTTGAAGTACTTGTATTTTTTCCAGTGCTTAAAAAAAATATCTCTGCTATCAAAATTTTCTGTATTTGTTTAACCTATGTCACTATCAATCCACCCTGCCAGATTCAACTTTCCAATATACTCTTCTATGCAATTTGAACTTTCTGCTTTCCATTTTCATAGCTTTGTCATAGCTTTGAATGATCACAGAAAAAAGTAGAAGTTTCTCATATACTTCTTTACCTACTTCCCTTACTTCAAATATTTCTATTATTGTGTCCAATGTTGTTAAAATTCTTTAAGGGAAACAGTCCCAAAGGTTTTAAAGTCATTCTGAACAAGGTTTTTTTCCATGCCATTCTTACTGCCCTTCTCTGAATGTCTTACATGTTTGATCTGCAGTATCTTTTCTAAAACGACCTAATGAATATTCTACTCATCCTTTTTAGCTGAAGCCTTACTCTGAATTCTGATATCATTATTTTTCCCTGTGTACTTCATCATGTGACCCATTTGTTAAGTTATTTCACTTTTGGATGGGTATGTCCATGTGTAGGAAGAAAAGGATACTCGTGTGTCATTAACCATAGCTGCATAGTGATTATCAGGTCCCTTTCTTAAACTGAAGCTTTTGGACTTAGGCAAGCAAACATTTCCCTCTGGTATTGAACTTCGTTAGTTCTCATGTAATAACTTTCTGTCATGAGCAAGTAGTCTTACTTCACTGCTCACCTTCCATTCAGATGATTAGTAAATATATTAAGCATTGAATCTAATACAGAGCTTTGCAGTACCAGCTTCTGAATCATGAAAATACTTTGCCTTTAATGTGATAAACACTTCAGGACAGGATTTTTTGGTAAACCTGAGCAGATTGTGTCAACCAGTTCTTCTCATATGAATTATTTGCTTTTTCCAGTTTGAAGCTTCTGATAAAAAGTGAGATGCTTTTTTCCTCGAAAAGACCATTGGTTTAATTCACTTCTGCTACAAAACCAGACAATTTGTTATTCTGTTTATAAGTAACATTTCAAACAGATTTTCAAATGTACAGATGTAAGGGTTACCCACGCTAATGCTTTTGATTACCTCTGAATTCTTTTTTTAAATATTAGCTCTCCACCAGTCCTCCGAAACAGTAGGTGTTTTAAATGAGAGATTGCATATCTTTGCAAGCAGCTCATCATCTTTATTTCTGAACTCCTTCAGAACTCATAAGTGTATGACATCTGGGTATCCAGAGTGATAGCAGAAGACAGCTTGAAAAAATAAAAATGAGCCTTGTCTGTAAATCAGTCTGGCAAAGTGGCACCACCTCAATAGTTCTGGAAAGCCAGGCTTTTAGAAACCTTGCAGTTCAAATTTTTCTTACCCCAGCATGTGCCAGACAGTTATAGCTGCTAAACTAGGCTTTATTCTAACCCATAATCTCATAATATGTATATTATTATAATGTAATTTTTATATACCTTCATTATTGGTTAGATCTATGTATAGGTATATATATATATATATGTATAAAAGAGAAAATAGGGGGAGGAACATATTCTATACATTTTTACATYTCCTTTTCTGTAATAGTGGTCATCTTCTGAGGGGAAATGTAAGTATTTTTATCCCTGAAATGGAAATGAACATTTTAGCTTTGCATGTTTCTGGGAGGAAGCTTTTATTCTTCAAGATAAAAAACCAAAAATCCCCTGTCAAATAGCACATGTATTTCCTGATTTTAATAATGCTAGGTGCTCAGTTTGAGAAAGTCTCTCTGTATAGAGATGTAGATTTTTTAGAATAGAAGGTCAATATAAGATCACAAGACAAACATCACCGTGCCCTGTGCATTGTTTTGCACATTAGGAAAAATGTAAGATTTCTCCCATTAATTAAGGATGCACAGTTTATTTTCTTTCCCTAAGCTTTCTTATATTCACAGCTATCGTTTCAAGTAGCTGAAGCTGGTTTTTATCCTTTTTCTCCTCCTGTTTCGTTGCAGGACGTGGGGTGACTGTGTACCTTCCACCGGGAGAGGGGCGGCAGTTCCCACGTCGGCGGGGAAGGTGGCTGAGGACAGAATCGCTGCACTCGCCAGCGAGGAGCAACAGTGCCATTTCTGCAGTGAGCTCCTGATGACATTTTTACCCTTATAGTACTGTAATTTCATTGCTGTCTGTGTAGCTCAGGGTTTCCTGGGTGTGTTTTGAAGCTCCCAGGCAACTCTGAGTGATATCAGGAGCCCAGAAGACCTGAGAGAGGATATTCAGAAGGCAAGCCTAGGAAGAGTCTAGGTACTGGCAGCACTTATTTAAAAATAAATAAAAAAATAAACAAGTATAGCATGTGCGTGGCAAAAATGGTGAAAGATCATTCAAGAATGCAGAAGTGTGCCTAAAGATACACTCTGTGCAAGGCAGTTTAAAAGCAACACCTGAATTAGTGGACTCCAATTTTCTGCCAGAATATTTTTTTCTAGTGGAAAAAGATATTTCCACTAGAAATTTCCGTTATTTCCATTAAACTACCATTTTCTTCTCAAAAATTCTGCCAGGGAGATTTTAGATACTCACTTTGAGTGAGGTCAACATTAGACTGAAGAGGAGAGGTCATTGTTTCAGCTGCCTCCTGTTTTGGAACCAACAAAACATCGAAATATTAAAATTTCCCGAGGCTCACCAGTTTTAATTTCACTCTTTTTTACAGGAAGCAGCTATATGCGGTCAAGCAGATGTCTGCAGGCATGCATGGTATGATCACGTGGTGATTTGAGGGTCACATTTTTCTCATGTTTCCAAGGCAGAACTTCCAAGTCTTTCATATATCTACACTGCTCTGAGAGCTCCCGGTTGAACCTGTAGATTATTTTGTGGTTGCTATTCCATTTGGAAGAAGGCATAATTCATTGCACTGCTTACTTGAGAACGAACCTTTGGCCAAGCATCTGCACTTGAGCAGGAAACAGGCTTTTGCTGAGAATATCTAGGGGATGCGTTGGAAAGATACAATGCAGCACACAACGAGGAGCAGACTGCAGCCTGAGGCTTTGGTGCCAAAAAAATTACAGTTTGTACAACAAGGTCAGTTCAAGGCTGAATTTAAGTGCTCTCTAAACTCAGATAGTTTAAACAAAGCTGCTATAAAGCTCTGCATTTCAGAACAGAAATCAAAAGTTAGTAGGTGAAGACCATTAGGTTTTTAACGCTTTGCACTAAAGCTTGTGGACTGTTTAGATAGAGTATTTCACCAAAGTTTAAGAGGCTGGATCATACATAACAAGTTAAATTGAAATGGACAGGGAGGTCTGCTGTCTCTACCTCCTCTGAATTAGAACTGATATTAATGATTGCAATAAATTACCCCTAAGTAAATAGCTTTATTTCTGCTAAAGTTTGAACTGTTTAAGTAATAAGAATCCCCCTGCCCTGAAATGCCAGACTCTTTTCTTGAGTGACCACAGAGCTTGTTTATGACTTTGCAATAGGAATGGCAGGTCACAGGGCAAAGCGTTGCGTGAGCTATTTCTGATCTAGCCCTGAAGCCTGTGGTGGAGATGTTAAAAATCCTCAGAGAAACACCATTTATTTCAGATAGCCATTTACGAGGCCAAGGCTTAGCTAGAAGCTGTTAACTGTAGCCACCAGCAGCTACCCACACGTCTAGCGATAGCACGCTTCTTCCTAGTGCCGGCGATGCTGCGTGATGCTGACCGTGAGAGGCAGGAGCCGACKCCCATCCCGGGAAAACTCTGCGGTGAGCAGAGTATTGAGAATTCTTGCTTGTCCTGCATCTGGTTTCCCGCAGGATGTGCTACGGGGAAYGAGCTATGAGGTCTCTGCTTCACTGGGGTGGGGGCTAATGCCCTGTGGGGCTGCTTTTCCTCTTTGCAAACCCAAACTAATAAAGAGCGGGTTGAGATAATGTTCTATTTTCCTCAAGCCCTTTTGGTTTTGTTAAAATGTAGCATATTTCTGCTTATTGGATTTTGATTTTAATGAAGTGTGTTAAAGCAGAGTAGTGCTTTTCAAAGTGCTTCCTGTGGTGTCCTCCTGTTCACGCAGGAGAGCGTGGCAGAAATGYGAGCACTAAAGCATCTGCTCATCTGCTGTCGGGGGGAATGTGTTCTCTGGGACTCCGTTTGCTTGGGTGGGATGGAGTCGATGGTGCCCACGTGCTGCTCTGCCTGCAGCCCGAGCCATGGCACCGACGCTAACGGTAGGGAAGGGAACCTGACAAAAGCCACAGTGTCACGRCAAGAAAAGTTTTCTGAGGCGTTCCAGTTGTTTTCCTTATGCCAACTATCCCATACCCAAATTGGATGCAGGTGTACAGTATTTTTCAACATAAAGTGCTGGAAAAGATACATATCAAAATGGATGATTTTGATGCTGAGATGCTTGTAGTTTAGTAACATTGCAAATCCCTCAGATGGGATTTGAGAGCTCGATACCAAGCACTATACACTGACATGCTAAATGGGATTTGCGGCTAAACAGACAAAAATAAATATGAAAGAAAGATAAAAGATGGGGAGAAGAATATGGGTTTTCTCTCGATATAGATAGGCAATTGAGCCCCAGTGAGATTGGCCTAGATTTTCAGAAAGCATGTAGGAATGTGAGGAGGAAATCTGGACTGCCCAAACTGGACACAAAATAAGGCATTATTTTGGGATATGCTGATTCTCAATGTTTCCCAGAAAATCAAGGTCCATTAAATTGTCTCAATTGGGCAACCTCATCTGGAGGAAGCTGAAATCATTCATTACTTTTGACAGCCTTGCCCTAAGTAATGTGCTCATGGAAATACAAAACCCCTTGCAATATTCAGGAACTGAACTTTCATCCTCTATGTGTGCAGCCAGTTTCTTAACCACGGACTATCCTTCATCMCTGCCATAAAGCAGTCTACTGCAGGAAATCAAACAAAGTCTAGTTAATTTTTCCCCTTTAATTCCAGAGTGCCCAAAGTGTTGCTATACAGCTGCATAAAACTAAAATTTGATCCTCGGCTGCCTTTTTCCTGTAACCACAGAGCCACAAGATTGAAGACTTGCTCCTAAACTCASCCACAACATAGCTAGCTACCAAAGRATACTAAAGAGTGAGCAAATATAACAAYGTTTTAAATAGATTGTGCATGTATTTTTACATATGGTGCTCCATAACTCTCCTGGTAAGAACTAATACGATCTTGGAGCACCATTGCTTTTTGTTTGTCTTGTCTGCGGTGCCCTGAACCTACCTACAAATCTTCAGTTTTAAAATTAACTGGTGCTTAAGGTGAATTGAARAGAGATGAGTCGTAAAAGAAAGAAAAGTAGTAAGAAAAAGAGTCATTCCAGGGTATTTAACCATTTCCGTCCTGTGGTTCCCCAGTATCCAATGGACTGGGGAGTTCTGCMTGGGGAAGCTCACAAAAATCTGTTTATGACTTTTGCAACCAAGCTGTTGCACTAAACTGTAAAAACAAGTCACAGGGAACGAGATCAGAATCCCCTGTGTAGCAAAGTGATGGTGTTATTCCATGTTTCACATCTCCTCGGGRTTACTCCATTGCCACCATTCGAGAGCAAGTAAGGAAACATGAAAACTTCTTGGCTGTAGGATCTCATCCCTTGAGTTTACCCTAGAAAATGACAATAGTGATTTTATTTAATTGCTTTTTTTTTTTGACATCATCTTTGATTTTTGCTGAGCTATGGATACAAGCCTGGATTATGGTTGTATGTTATCGTTGTGAGGGCTGTTTGCTTTTTGTTTGTACACTTTTTCAGTGCAGGTTGCAGTCTTTAGCTGTTAACAAGTCTRTCAGAGGTGCCTTGGAGAAAGCAGTCCCGGACATTTCTGTGGGGTTATGAATGCCCTCAGTGTCTGAACATGCTCTTTGGCTAATAAACCTGATGAAAAATAAAAGCTCTGTGTTGCTATAGTAACCTCTATTGATATACACTGGGTAGGTAGTTTCCTTTATGAATGACAGATGCTGGACACTGGTAGCTCAGCCTTCGTCACACTGCCTGATTGTGCATATGCCATACTGTACATATCTGTCAGCACTACTTCACRTTTAAAAAATAAATATTTTAGTGCAACATGGCTGGTTTCTGCTTTTTTTTTGAGTTCACATAACTTAAAGCACTGTTTAGAAGAAAAGAAAACCAAATACAGTTTAGACTTACCCATGGCAACTAAAGCTGGCATAAATATATGTCTATTTTTAAACCGTAATACTAAGCAGCTCCACGACACATGCTCATCTGGTTAGACTCAGTAATAACCATCCATGCGTTGCAACTGTCCTTTTACTCCTCCCTAGCCAAATAATATATGAGGTGTAAAGTTTGCCCATGGGGTTGTGTAAATGAGAGGGACCGCAGGAGTGGGAGCTGGACCAACTCCAGGGATGCTCAGGCCCTCCAGYGCTCGGTGAAGCAGAACGGGGGAGCTGAGCGACTGCCTTGCCGCCTGCTTCGGCTGCACTTTCGGACCACGGGTGTGAGTGCTGACTTGCTGCGTCTGAGCTCGGGAGCCCGCAGAGGGGCTGCGACCTGCTCCTTGTCAGCATCACACTTGTGCTACGATTGACGTAGCTGCGGTGTTTCAGGGTGTCTGTCTCTCCATGTGTCTGTCTGTCCGTCTCAAGTGTTGATTCAACGAAACGTGCAGATTTAAATATAGCTAACATCAAAATGTTAAGTAAAAGTACTGAGAAGGGGAGTTTAGAGATGAACCACAAGATAGAGAAAAGGCGCTTTGAGTACAAGCCCTTCAGTATATTAACTGCTTTGAGCGGTTTCTTGAATCCAGTGCTTAGTTTCTTTGCTGTTTTTAGGCTGACATGCTCCATCCAATGCCTAGGACACCACTGAGCTCCTGGAAGAATAACCATTTAAAACTGCACCAATACCTGAGTTTGGGTTTTTTTKCATGGTGGGAAGGGGTGAAGGAAAGAGAGGAGCACGCTTAAGCTTGTTCCTCTGGAGAGTTTGTCGTCTTGGAATTTGTTGGTTCATCTTTCATCAGAAACAATGAGAAAAGTTGCATGTAATGCTAAAAATTGCCTTGACACTAGTCACTGGTCACTGTACTAAGTAACGACAGTGTATTGTGCAAAATACGTGTTTAACCACAGCATCCTACTGTGGAAGGAGTCAAGGATGAAGTGAAGGTAGGTCTCTAGCAACGATGAAACGTGTGTGGGAGGAAGCCCAGTAATTTAACTAGTATAATTAGTGACGCAAATTGTGTCAAAATAATCAGCTGGAATTAGTGGAGGTTACAATGGTCAGCAATGTTAGGTATGGAGGTTACAATGGTCAGCAATGTTAGGTATGATCTGTTTGTTGCTTCCAGTTAACCTCCAGCTCATGGCATTGCTGCCTACTGTCACAGCATCCTTCTTCCACGTAAGGATGCTGAACAGAGAGTAAATACCTTTACTGATATTAAGCAGACAACAGAGGTGCTTGGCGTTGTCACATTAAGCTCACGGATAAGCTGTGCTTCATTTGTGTCCTTGGTGGCCTTTTTTTTTGAAGTTAAAATTTGAGAAGAAAAAAATGAAAGGAAGTTCAGAGAAAAAACCACAACAGAAGGAAAAGGTAACTAAATAAGAGCCCTGCTTAATTTTAGGCCCCGACTTTGTAATATCATGACATAGCATACCTCAGTATCCCACATCAGAGAACTTTCTTACATATCTTTTTGGGGTAGCTGTTCCAATTGATATACCATGGAGCCAAGGTAAGGTTTTAAACAGGAATTATTTCTTTTTTTGTGGTTTTATTTTGAAATTTTGTTTTATTCTAACATGKTTTTTTTACTTAGATTTTTTCTGGTTTGTTTTTCCAGCAGCTAGCATGAGACACCTTCTTGTCACAGTAAAGACACTACATGTATTTGCTTTTCTAAGCATAAAAAAGAAAGAAACATGTAGCTTGAATTATAATCAACCAACATCCTCTTTAACTAGTATGTTAGGTCATAATACAGATATTATTTTAAGTAATTAAAATTCCTGCCATTTACAATGTCAGATTCAATTAAACTCACAGGTACACACAAAGTACAAGTTTGTTATGGTATAGGATAGACATTTGCATTACAAATTTTGCTTTATAGTTAGGCATACATGATGAAAATTATTACTGCTGTTTATGTACGCTGTGAAAAACAGTAATCCTCTTTGTCAAACACTTTTGAATTGTTTCTTCCTTTAAAGGAACACAATGAAGTCTTAGTGCTCCCTATTTAAGAAAGCTCAGGCAAAATAAGACCTTGTTCTTATAAACACATGAATGTTTAACTTCATGCACATGAGCGTACCCGTAGGGTCTTAAGAAACTACTCATGAATGTAAAACTAACCGTGGATAGATGAGTTTATAGGACAGGTCCTTGCCATTAAGATAAATTAAGTAATAAAAAAGATTGGTCAAAGAAGTTCTTGTTAAAAGCTCCTCAATGTGAACCAGAAGAGCAATAATGAAATTAAAAATAGATTAAGTTTTTAAAGAAGAATAAAGAATTGACTGTTATACTCATGAAAATATATGTGAGTGCACATATATATAAAAATATATGTAAAATTCTAGCCTAAGTCAAGTCAATGGCTAGATAATAAAAAGCATAATCCTAAAAAAAGTTTAGAATTAATATTGACTGCATATCTGCTACCAAAACTATAAGCAGAATTAATTCTCTCTGCACAGTTAATAGTTAAGGGGGAAAAATATAGTTTGTCTTCCTAGGTGCTGAAGCAGCTGTCTGTTTTATATACCAATACAAAGAAAATTGATAGGAGGAGGGGAAGCACATTGCTTTTATATCACAATAATTTTCAATAATTGCTGTAATTTTCTGGCTGCCTTGCAAATGCCARCCGAAATCTGTACAGCACATGAAACATAATGGAAGATAATTTAAAATGCAATGCATATCATAATCATTGTTCAAGTACACAGTTAAAAAATTACATGGACAAGTATATATTTCACTGTAGCATGTAATCTATCAAATGGAAGACAAGCTGTATAATATAGGTGACTGCAGTTCTTCTCAAGAAATTGTTAAATACCTAAATGTTTTTATACAGCAGCAATACCCAGTGTCTGAAGGGCTATATGCATTACAGAAAACTTGCTAAGTAGTTTAAATTTCAGAGAGCGCAAGATAGCCCTGAATGTCCCTGATGAGCTGGTTAAAATGTGTCTTATATCCAACTGTTACATGGACATAAGCCCTTACTTGAGCAAAATTCCAAAACAGTCTGACTTTTTTTTCTGAACCAGGCAATGTACTATACTTACTCATTCATCCCTTTAGTGTAGCCAGTGGCATTTCCCCTTTGCTTAAATGCCTTGCTGGCCTGAATACATGAAACTTTGCCATGCTCACTGTTTCCCATCAAATCCTCTATAGAATGGAGGTGTCAAATAATCCTTTATCGTTAAGTAACTGTGAAACATGGCATAGTAAAGGCAATCACCTGCACGTGACATGGAAAACCAGGGCACGGATGTCCCACAAGAGACTTGTTATTTTTGGCCGTGACTGTTGCTTTTGATGCTCATATAAAAATTAAGATGAYGAATAAGACAAAATTCCCATAATCACATGCAAAAATATTCAGCTGTGTCACACAAACTATCAGTCTTCAAGCCATTCCCAAACACTGAGCTTGTCAAAAATTCTTGTCAGGTAGTTTAAAGTTACTGTGCAGTAGTGATTCCTGAAAAATGAGGCTTTTTAATACTCAAAAGAGCAGAATTTGCAAAGTAATTTTCTCTAAAAGGGGTAGTTTTTACCAATTGTCATTTTTTGGCAGTCTGTTTTTGCTACAGACATAGTAATTGCCTGAAATGGAGTGCAAGAAAGAAACTGATGAGAGACTGTCAAGACGGAAATAATTCGTTCAGAACAAGGCAAGAGTTCTCGCACCAATAAAAATTGCTGCTTGTGTTTGAATTACTGAAAACTGGATGAATTTTTTTGTTAGTGAATCAATGGTGCTATTAATTGTTGTACTGTTAATTGAACAATTGTAATTGTACAGTAATTACTGCAATTTCTTCCCATACAAAATAGTTTTAAAAGAGTTTGCCTCGAGGTACACTCACTGGTACCACTGCGCATATTTTTTTCAACTGGACATGGAAAGCATACTTTTGGTTGTGTACCTGGTGAAGTTTGAAGCTTCCATAATTTCACTAGTTTCTCAAACAGATAAAACTAATGGCAAGCATATCCCTAGCACTCCAAACTGTATAAGAAATTAGCAGAGAAAAAATATTAGTGTGAATCTTTGGCTTTTCATATTTTAGAAGTAAAAAACCCCCTTGATTGTACAAGCAAATAGCCGTCATTATTATCTGAGCCTATGGAGCAGAGATCTGAAGTCACAAAAGCTTTAACTAGCCAGTTGTTGTATTAAACTTTATTTCTCGTGCTTTGAATTGGAATTTAAAAACTAGATGGCAATTCCTCACATTTCCTGCGTGAAGTATGTGACATCTATTGCTCAGGGTCAAGACATAATCTGCTAGCTGGTATGTTTGACTCTGATCTTTGAGCAGCAACAAAGATTAACTTCAGAAAATACTCTCCGAAAGAAGAATTTCCAGTCCAATCACCTAACCAGAGCAGCATAGAGAACGTGGGTTATTTGTTAGGAATTGTGCCTCTCCATTTCCACATGGACATTTGCTAAATACAGGGAATTGTGTAAAATGCTGTCTCACAGTGAAACAATTAATTTTGTAGTATTAATTCTCTCCCTGTCTCACTGCTGACTGTAGAGCACTGTCTAAACATAAAAATAAAATGTTCTGTATTCCCAAAGTGTTTACACTTTAAAACCAACAAAATTTGTCTCTCACACAGCGCAAGAACTAGAAATCTTAATGGGTATTGCACTAATATAATATCCTAGAGCAAAATTTCTTTTCTTTCCTGATGCACCCATGTGGGATTAATTATGGATCCAACTGCCTGTCTGCAGACCATTTCGACTTCTTTGAAACTGCAAGAACCAAGCAGGCATACAGGTAGTCTAACAGAAGGGGAGAGTAAACCCATTACATTTTTTTTTCTTCTTGCATTGCTAACGTCTAATGTCACTTCAATGTCACTTTTTCAGGCACCGTTGTAAAAGAATGGCTAAACAATAAGAAATATGAAATCATAGGTAGTTGAATGCAGATGCTCTTTATTGGCCACACTATAAGAGAGTGCAAGATACGATGTCTTCTTAGTATGGGAAAGGGACTGGTAAAATCAGTCACTGTTTGTGGTTGCTAATGTTCATTGCCAGTTGAATTTTGTGGTGTGTTTCAGCCTCTTCCCCATCTCTACTCCTGAAAGAATAAAACTTCCTCTCTGCCTCCTCTTTCCTCCTGCCTTCAAATCCGTTAGCTCTATTTCTGCATCATCTAAGCCTTCACTGCCCACACGGGCTGCTCTCTGCTCACCCATCAGCTGCCTCTTCCCCCCCATCCTTTGTTTTTATGAATAGTTTCATAGGCTGTTATTGCCCAGAAATTACAACCAGCAGGTAAAAAAGGTAGAAAAAAGATGGAGAGTCAAATTGACTGTCAATGTGGGCTGCAAGTGGGAGAGAAATTGGTGAAAGTGTAATTGATTGGTCTAGGGGAAGAGGTGGCTATATGGGTCTGAATGGAAGAGGCAAGAAAAGAGCTGGTATTTGTGAAATGTAGTTGAGTGTTGTCACATCAAAGTACAGCCCAGGGTCCTTATCACAGTTCATTGCACGATTTCTGGGTTATTCTAGGTCACTTAGGGAGCAATTCATAAGCCGAAATGTAGATCCTAGGTATCCAAGACATCTGCATGAGGCTGGCAAATATAACCGTGAAGCCAGAATATAACCCCGGGAAACCCAGGAGTCCTGGAGCRTCATGGTGAAGTTTCTAAAATAGTACCGGATGCCTATGTTTAGACAACGGAACCACCTTGTTGCCTCTGTCATCCCACACATAAACGAGGGATAACAGTCTTTCTCTATTACAAAATAATATTACGAGGTCACTCGCCTATTTTATGTGGAGTATTCGAATGAGTTTAGCTATAAATATTCTGGTCCTTCTGCAGTGAAGCTGTCCAAAAAATATCTGCTCATTTCTTTGCAGTCCATGACAACAAAATCTGTCTGTGTCATAACCTCTTTTAGCCTCTAATGGACATTTTGTCATCAACGCTGTGCAGGGGCTGTTGTTGGCTAGAAGCAAGGTGTCTCTAGATCATGTGGTCGGGTGTCTCTCATTTTCCATGTGAATTATCACATCAGCAAATCTCTACGTTTTCAACCCATAATTTCTGCAAGCAGAAGGGGAAGGATTTTGGTCTGACCTCACAGAGTAATCCATGTTCAGGGCATAACTGAAGCCTAGGTGGGAGGCACTGGGCTGGATTGCTGGACTCCTACTCCTGGCTCTTCCACCAAAAAGCTGTGAAATCTTTAATGAGGCAATCTACTCTGTGCTAGTGTTTCTTCTTGAGAAGATACATTTTGTTTGACTTCTTTAATTAGGTGGTGAATGCTTCATGGCAGGAACAGTTTCTTGCTATGCTTTGATTTATCTCAGTGCAATGAGACCCTAATCCCATTTGTTGGGATACTGCATTASTACTGTGTAACGTAAATGCAGTATTCATCCTTAGAAATAACTTCAGCATTTGGTTTAGTTGAGGGACAGTAACTGCCGCCTACTRTATCGAATTTTGTTCCTATGAAAATCAATAGCCAACAAGACAACCCAGGCAAATTCTGACACCTGGCATGCTTTATAGTATCATAGACTTGAATGTATGTTAAAGTACTGATCATCCTGATTTACTCTCCTTCAGTAATTCTCAGGTTGAGATCATGCAGTGGCTAAAAGATATCGAAATTCTTGATATACATCCCCAGAAATATTGGCTCATTATTGGCATTAAGATATAATCAACACTTCAAGTTAAAGAGTCAAAAAAGTGTCAATGCCCCTTGAAATAGAATTTACAGGCCTCCAATCTGTAATGAAATAACTCTCATAACACAGATTTTTATCAGGTTTCTAWATGTCTGTATAGGAGAACTGCAAGWGAGTAAAAATTTCCGAGGTGGTGTTGCCACTGAGCTAACATCTGTCTTTTTAAAGCCTGCTTTGAAATAACTTGGCTGCCCATTAGTGTATAGGACCCTAATTCAACAAGGCGGATGGTGTACAGTCCTTTGGCTCCCCGCTCACRCACACTCCGGTGTTCGGGAAGTGGTGGAAAATGAATTTTGAGTAGGGTAAAGATATAATAGCAATGCAGTGACCAGATACGCTGTATGCTTCTACCAGACTTCCTCAGCTTTAAGATCTCATAGCTGAATCAAACAGAAACAAAAAGTGTCTAACAGAGCAGGTTTAGATTGACTYGTCTGTAATTTGTTGGCCAAACAGAACAGTAGCCTGAAATGAAGACAATCCTTGCCGATGTGCTGGATCCTGTTTGTATCWAGCAAATACAAGAGCATCTTTCTGCCAATGTCCCCATAGCAGTTTCCCCATATGTACTGGATCGATGGCCAATGGTCACTCTGCTGCCAGACATCCTGAAACATCTCCTGAAACGAAAGGGTGCAAGGCAATTCCCAAACTACCGGGGTGGAGAAATTAATTYGGCCTCATTGAACCACCTCGTGCTTGAACATTTGTCTATCCAGGAGGACTGTGAAGTGCCAGGTCTTGCCTCTTCCAAATGAAGAGGGACAAGGTCACACGAGTCACTGCCATGGTCCTCAGTGACCCCCGGGGGGTGTTTTATAACCATTTCTTTGGTTGCTACAGTGACTGTGCAGCACCATCTCTAATGACAAAACACAAGCCGCCTATTCATTTCGGCTAGGGACAAAAGACATGTTAATTTTAAATATCCACATTTAACACAAGGACTGTGGCTGGCATCAAATCAGAGTGAGTGGTGTCTATAAAACAGCTCTCTCCCATTGACTGGCAATGGATAAACCTGCCTAAACCAATCGTCAAGTATGATCTTACTCAGCATGATGCTCTGAGGAATTCTTAATGCAGCAGCCAGCAATTCATTCTACTAACAAAAAAGTGAACATTTAGAAAAATAATTCACCATCAGGCTTGTTTAATCATAAGCTTCTTTAAAGACCCAGAGGCAAAGGTCTTTGGTAGGAGAGCTATTGCYCTTTCAGTATATTGGAACAGTATCTTTAAAATCCACTGGTGTGTATAGTCTTTGTGAAAGGTGCCAGGCTGATAAAATTTAGTCTCTATGACTTTACAAAAAAATGAGTGCAGACTGAGCAATTGCTTCAGCAGTGTGCCTCATCCCTGAACCAGGTCATCTTCAGGGTGAGAAAACAGGTTAGTGCCTTCCCTTTGTTTCTCCTCTGGAAAAGTTCATTACCAACTTTTTCCAATTTCTGGGTGGATTTTTTTTTTTTTTTTATTACGCTATTGTGGATATATAAGGACATCTTTTCTGGATGCATAACAACAGTCAACTAAGCCAAATGGGATATATGAGAGCAGAATGTCATCACACATGATAAAGCAGTGGCACATAACCATTTTACAGATAGCATTAAAATTTCAGTCACGTCCTGTGACTGAAAAAAGAGGGAAGAATTTTAAATAGATCCAGAAATGAGCATGATTAAAGACACAGGGGTCTTCTATGTTAGAAGTAATTTAAAACATTAATATTAATTACATTTGGAGAGGAGGAGAAATATAAACTGAAGGATGATATCAAAAAAGTGAGTCATAAACTCCTATTTTGCTTAATAGGAGACTATTAAATTTAAGCAATTAATTTAGAAAAGATACGGGAAATATTTCTTTATATATCATATCACACTACAATGTATCACTCTAATGTATGTAAACTGGGCAAATACTGTAGCAGAGCTAAATGAATTATCATTGATTTGATTAAGAATGAATGTTGCTTTTACATTAGCCGGGTTAAAACAATATTACCTAAGCCACCAATCACTACATTTCACACATAGAGATGGTTTTCCAAAGTAAAAAGAGAAAAAAAAAAAGCCCCAAAGCAAACAACAGCAAMAAAAAAAATCCCTAACACCCTCCTCACCAAGTTCTTCTATTTTTATAGCTTGGGATAACACTGAGGAGTTGGTATCCCACATACCTTCATACTGCAGGCAGATGAGAAAAGGTAGTGTATTCATGTAAGTATCTTAACCTTGCAGTGAAACCTGTATCCGAGGGGACCAATTCTGGCCAGGCTGATATGAATGGGAGTTTTACCTTCCCAGAAGGGAGAGGGAGTAGGATCCAGCTAGGAACTGGGTGGAGACTACAAAATAATCACCACTCTTGTTGGCAGCTGCCAGCTAGGGTCAAGGTCACAAGAAGGGTTTAACATGTAGGATAGGTAAACCAGGATYGGTTTCCAAAATACCACACCAGGTGGTTTTACAGTACATTTTACATTGCTATTTCTGTTCGGCTGAAGGCTCACTGTAGAAGATGAACAAATCTTTCTGAGTCTTCTTGGAGGACCGTAGAATTTCTTTGTTTTCTTTTTATTGTTATTTTAAATGTATTTATTGCTGTTTTGTGAAAGTTACTGCCCTCATACACAGGAAGCATTACAATACTTTTGCCAATCTACAGAAGAGAACATTTCTCRCTGCCTGTGTATGTCCGTATGAGCTTCCACCGAATGTCAAGTGGTGCAAGACCTGCAAGGCTGAAGAGAAATTGCAGACTTCATTTCTTTTCAACATGATCCCCTTTGTGGGCTTTGCAGTGTAGTTGTTCCCTCACTTGCTGTGAAAGTCTCCAAGCTCTAAATGTGCCTTTCTGTGTGTCTCAGGGTGGCACAGTTCGTTAGACTCCCTTTGGCTTAAGACCTGTAATCCCCTTCTGGTTCTGAGTTCATTTGAGAAGCTGTTGGCAATATTTTGTGCCACACTGGTGAACTGGCAATGTTATTTTCATCTCAAAACTGGGACTATGGAGATGTATGAAGGCTCAAAGTTACAAATTAAGTGCATCATGAAGTGAATCAACTGAGTATAAACCCAGCAAAAATAATTATTTATTCACTAAGATGGCTAGACCGGCCTTCCYTCTCCAAGCAGGGGAAAGCAAGAGGAGGTGAATGGGTGATGCTGACAGGTAGCTTCTTTTTTAGTTGGTTGAACAGTTGAGTTGGAAAAGACACTGGCATGTCTTTTATAGGAATCTAGTTCAACAATATCTGCCCAAGATTTTCTTTCACTTGGATTTAAAATCAAATGCAGAAACTGAATATAATTTGCCAGCATGTCTCAAAGAAATGTCTGCATAACTGCATATAGGCCATGCAAAACTTAGAGTGTGGAATACTCTGGATAATGCAACAGAATATATTTATGGCGAACAAACTGAATTTTACCAAAATTGGCTATGCAGAAATGAGCATTTCCTATTGGGCAGCTTTAAATGATCATAGGTAGACTTACTTGCAAGAGAAGTGTTGGAAGTCATTGTGTCTAAGGGTCACTTAAAATGGGCACAAACTAAAAAAAGGCACTAACAAAACAGCAGACACATCCCTCCASTGGTGGGACATGGAGTAGACAACCTAACAGTTCTGTTCTGCCTCTCATTGCTGTGATTTATTCTCTGCAATGGCTTCGCGTCGGCAACGATTGTGCTGAGCTTCATTTTCATGAGCTGTCTTCTCTGAGAGTAATTTTTGACTACGAACTACAATGACCTGATTTTGAGCTGAGATACTACTGGGGGGTTTTTTAGGGTTGCTTTCTTTTAGGGGGCTATTAGAGTCTGGCCCAACTTCATGGCATTTTGAAATTATCAACTTGCTTATCAGTCTGAATCCTCTCCTTATCTGTTCCTTTCTTCAGTTCTTGTTCATTTCAGCATCTTTTATAACCTCATTACTATTTATATTTCAAAGTGTATTAAATCTAGCTTCCACATAAGAGAAAAAATTAGAAAAGACAAGCCACCCTCAAACCTATCTATATGAAGAATTTCACAGAAACTAATACTACATGAAGTTTGTTACATAGATTTTAGTGCTCTATCCGTATTGATTCCTTTGATGTTATTTATAGACTTGTTATGAATCAGGGTTTTAAATAAAAATATAGTTATGGTTTATTTTCATTTGCACTTTAGTGTCTCCTCTCTACATGATCATTATTTCAGAACTTAGCATAATTACATAGGAATAATTCATCTCTAATTGAGATTTTTTAAGCGTGAGTGAAAAGGAAAAAAGGTGTATGATTGCTACCTTTTTGCTTTTCTGATCTTAGGAGTGTCTGGAGTTTAGGGTGGCTTCTGGAATAATTATGGGTTGCCTTGGGGCTGTTGTAAATTGGGTTTACCTGCCTGCATCTTCAGGGATCGTGCGCACAGTGAGAAGCTGTGAAGGATAGATAGAGGTTGAGCTATAGTCCCTTCTGTCTGCCTGCCACCCTTTGCTAGAGCCAAGCTCAGATGATGTAGGTAGATCTCATCTGTCCAGGTAATTCACCCATGTTGGGCAGATCCTTACAAAACTGGAGTATACTGGAGTTTCAGGTCTGCAAAGCTATGGAAAGGCTATTCCTACTTAGTTGTAGATGGCTGTTGGGGATGTACTGTAGATCCTTTCTGGCCTGCAAGCCTTAGKTTTTTTTCTCATTAAATCAAACGTAAGTAAGGCGAAGAGGAAACCAGGCAGGTATGGTTCAAACTTGGGTCTTACTAATCTGTGCAGTACCTAGGGCACCCACTTAAACCTAGGAAGTCCTCCTGGGCCTAGCAATGCAAAGATGGACAGAGATGCCAATTCTGGACCAAAGGTTCAGAGAATCAATGTAGTATGTTGTCTTTTGTCTTATTTGCTTTCCAGTGGCTCCAGCTAGTCGTTTTCCAGCTATATGGTTCAAACCACAACTTGCGTCTTGGCTAACTCTAAGATACGTTTAGCCATCTGTGTGACGGGCTGCCGACCTCAGATGAACACACACACTTCCAGTGGGATATAGTTATTGAGAATCATTATAACTGATTGTCATATATCACAAATTCCTCTGTTTTCCAAGTACCRTGCACTCCCTCATCACACGTGTGAAAAGGAGCCTGTTTTCACATCTATCTTTCAAGCTGAGATAGTAAAACCCACCCATTTCTTAGTAATTACAAGTACAAGGTTAAAAGCTTGAGGTCTTAGCAACAATGAAAGTAGTTTCATTAGACCTGGGATATAGTTTGTTTTCAGGAGAGAGCGTAATGAGTAATCTGTGATATACTGTAGTGCTTAAAGATAGCCAAAATGAGAAGAGATGACCACAAAGTCAGCAGTGGAAGAGCTCAGTTAGTCCCTGCCTTGCTAGTGCGGTGTTGTTCGTTCACCAGAAGTTATCTGAGCGACTGGGTTTCTAGTGCTCTTGTACCACCTTCACACTCAGGAGGTACCACAATATTCATCTTCATAGGGTTACAATGAACAATAAARGCCGTGAAGTTATGTTCTGTCAAATTTTCTTCATGCTGTCCTGGAACAGGAGTAGCGGGAAGATTCATGGTGGGTTTAAGCTAAAGCTACTGGAAAAATTTCCATCTAGGAGTTTTGGGGATGGAAAACAATGTTTTCTGCTGGTTTTGTGTTCAGAATTCCTGTTTTTCCTTAAAGACTTTTCCCCGTGAAGAAAAAATATCAGCTTTTGAAATCTGAACATATTTTGACTGAAAAATAATAACATTAATTTGGAAATTTCAGTCTGATGGTCAGTTCTTTTTCTCTCCTCTCCTCTGCAAGAATAKATTTAGAAAGTTTTGTTTTATTTCTGAATAAAAAATAGAAAGTTCCTTCAAAGTAGACAGGATGGTGCTTTTTAAGAGACTGAAGTGGGATGCCATCACCTGGGAGAAATGAAGATAATCCTTAAAATCAATGTTGAAAGCAACTACAGTTTGTTTKTCTTGTCAAGTTAATTTTAATCCAGATCAGTTTCCTGATCCAATTGTGTGGCCACACAAATGTTTATGCTAATAAATGCTAATTCATCTCAGGAATAAGAGCCTGGGGGAGGGACTATTTCATTCAGAAGCAGTTGTTTTCCTATTATTTTAAAAGTGCTGCATTTATTATGTATTACGATTCTCATGCCGCACAGAGTACATCATCAGTTGATATTCTTACAATAGAGTTGCCTGAAATTACCAAGTTGTCTGTAAAACTGTTTTGTTAGACAGTAAGAATACAGATTACTAGAGATAAGCAAGTCATCCAAGAGATAAACGTCTTTAATTAGTCTTGTCTGTTTGTTCACAGATAGCCTGTAAATTAATATTCCCAGTTGACTATCATGATCTTTTAATCAATAAATCGTTCATGAACAAATCTACTGTGAATATTCGTTTTTTTACAGCCGAACTAATACTTGAGTTATGTAATTGAGATTATCGGATAGGACACTATTTTTCCTGTACTCTAGTGATATTAATTAAATTTATTATCACAAGTGACTGGAAAAAAAAAAACACATTGGCAGTATAATCTCTCAGGAAAAGTAGCAGGAAAGAAAGGAATATCAGATGCTTCTGTTATCAAAAGTTGTTTTATGATAGATAGAAAGATAGATGAACAGATTGATTGATCGATCTTGGAGAAATACACGGCTTCTAGTGGGGGTCCAGCTCTTTTTAGAAAATGCTTACACGACCAGTAAAGCCCGTTACCTTGTGGAGTCTGCTTTATTTTAGACATTTCAACAAGAAGTTGTTAAATTGCATTATAGAAAGTACACAAAGTAAGGAAGGGGACACCATTTACTTGTTAACTTTTCAGGGTAACGTGTTTACCAGACTCCACTTGRTAGAATTTCCAGGGCTTTTAAAGTATCTTCAGATTACATGATCCTAGTTACGTTTTTCCTCTCTCCACATTCACAGAAAGTAAACATATGCAGGTTTACTTTTGATGCCATTTATTTAAATTAGCATCTAAATTTTTGAACAACCTCTTTATTAGTGCTCATGTAAGAGATTAGGGGAATCATGTTCTCCTATTCTTCGCAGTCAAATATTTCATAAAGCATCTTTGGTACTGCAAGTTATCATCCCAATCATTGGCATAAAGTAAATGAGTGTGTTTTTGTGATCCAAGCTGAGAACTATATGCTTAGCAGCTTGTCTTGCTGTCTTAGTAAAACACCTCTTCTTCTTGGAAATGTTTATACTCTTGTACAACCAAAAGACTGAAACATGCAGTAAAGGGAATATCTGTTATTTGTATTAAGTGAAGATTTTGTTCAGAATCTCATAATAATTTTTTTTTTTTTTGATAATTGATGCTGTGGTTGTCTTATTAAGATGTCTGTCTTCATTTTGTGTTATCCTTGATATGACATATCTGATTAGATACTATTTTACTGGCATTAATGAGAACACTACACTGAATTCTGAAGCTGCTCCCTATTACAAGTTTCTCTTGTAATATAAATGGCAGTTAAAAATAACTAGTTCTGTTTTATCTGTTTCCTCTGCATTGCCTCTGTGTGTGCTGGCTGCATTTTTATATGTATCTGTGGCAGACTGTATAGGCCTCCTATAGCGATGAAATCACCGACTGAATATTCTGCTCTTTGAAATAAAAACTTCAGTTGTTCACTGCTGAGTGCCTGATGGAGATTTTTCTTTCATTATTTATGAAAACAATCACGCTGGTGTTTCCCACCCTCTTCTTTCTGGTAAAAGAGTCATTTTGTTCTTACAAGCCCAGAATAAGCTKTAGTAAATTGAGGTTTGGTTTAAGTAGAACTGAGTCTCGTTTACTTTGTTGAGAAATCTGGGCAGCTGGGCTTTTCTAGTGTCAAGGTCACCAAAGAATGGTTTTCCAGACTATCTACACAAATATTTCTAGACCTCAAACTGGATGTGGGATGTGTCAGAAATGGTCATGCTTCTGTTCAGCCTGGGATCAGGATTAGCTGTCATCTCCTGTCGTGGGTCGGGAAACACATGAAATTTCACAGCCAGGGGCATCTCCTGAGTGGTCAGAGTTCAGCTGAAATCGTTGGAGACAAGCGTTTCTTGGTATTACCTCCAGAAACACTTCCATAAGTGTCAGGGTGCCGTTTAATGACAGATAAATAAACTGACAGCAGGACTCAGCCTCCCAAATCTTACAGTTCACAGAAGAACCAGCAGTCACCAGAGARGATGTATGAAATGCATGCAAATGATTTTGAAAAAGTAATTTTGATAACGTATTTCTGCATGCAGAATTGAAATGATAAAATAAATGTTGCAAGCCTAGCTATGATATGACTCTCTGTAATCATTTTTGGGAGGGAGGACATACACCATCTGTGAACAGAGGTGTGGTGTGTCAGGACTGGTGCAGTTTATCAGCTTTCTTCATGTTAGGGCTGCTTTAATGGCAGAGCARCTCAAATAATAGCCAGAGGATGTAGTATTCTGAATTGCACAATACCCTTAAAGTCTTTCTGCAGTTCTTATTTCAAAAACCTCATTATTTTGTGGGCATGCATTACTGTTGAAAGATAATATATTTAGAAACAATGTCTACTTTATTTTGCTACTTCAGCCAGAAGCATACCAGGTGGCCTTGGTGCGCATCCCTAATCTACAGCTGTAGATGTCTGCAAAATGACTTGAATATTTCATTCTGCTTTTTCAGACTAAAGCGTGAAGTCATATATTCCCCTTTTATATCTTTCCTTTCCTCCCTCAAAATACCCTTCCTGTAATTTTTCTAGAACAGAAATTTTTTAATTGATCTGCTAGAGTTTTTGCTTCACGCTGTAGGAAAGGAAGCCCTTAGCGGCATATGCAGTTCATTAAGCCCTTTAATTCTGTCTGCTGTCATGCTGCACACAGCTTCACATTGCCATTTGTGGAATAATCAGCACTGAAGCAAACTAAAAGAGAAGGGGGAAGGGTGAGCTAAAGTCTGACACTGGTGACAGAAGACAAGATCAAATATAAATAGATGTGAATCACCACTGTGGCACCACTGTCRGAGAAGCATGTCATTTTTTTGTTGCAGAAGACACTGCAGCTGCACACAGGAGGTGAACTCATAGCAAACACAAATCCCKTCTTGGCCAAAAAAAAAAAGAAAAAAAAGTTTGTTTCTCCATTGTCCAGATGTGGTCTTCATATTATTTATAAGTAATATGGACATTACATACATACATATATATGTATATATAAATGCAAATATATATAAACTCATATAATGCACACACACACATATAATATAAACTCCTTAAAATATATAAACTCCTTAATCACATGCACTACARAAAATTTATATCAGTTGGTGATGGAAACACTAAAACCATTTTGATGACTAAAGCTGCAAAAGAACATATGCAATTAAAATGGGGGTGGTCTCAGAAAAGAAAATTGTATTCATCTTCCACAGAGAATGAATGTATAAACATTAGGCAGAGACAGGAAAAATGCTCTGCTTGCTGAAGTAGCTCAAGTTTATATGAGAAATTTTAATTAGAGAGCAAATTCAATGTTTCAGTAGGCTGCAATTGCAATTTTAGAATTTTCTTGCTTCAGCAATTCCAAATATAGCCCTCAAGACATCCAGTTTCTCTATAATAAGCCCACATTGAAAGTTAACAACGAATACATATAGTAAAGCCACAGAGCATCTAGGAATAGAGCCTAATAATCAGCATTTCACCAAGTAACTCCAAATCCCTCTCTCATTCCCTTCAGCTTTCTCTGTCTCCAGGGGATGGCTGGGAGGGTCGGGGCAGAGGGGAGAGCCTCGAAGCCATCATTTGGGAAATTCCCAAATTAATGATGTCGTATAAGGGGAAAATGGTCTGGTGGGGAAGGATGGGGTGGTATTTGAGGGGTGGCTGAACACGCTGCCAGCACAGCAAGGCGAGGCAAGGGAGTGCCCATAGCTGGTTTTACTCTAGCGAGGACGTGGGCAGACAGTTACCTTGAAGGTGATGTTACTGAGCTGCTGAAAGCTTCCCTTGCGTGGTGTATTACAGAGCTGAGACTCCTTTAGTAAGAGCAGTYCTACTCCGAGTGTTTTAACATGCAAGTTTTAATGCACTGTGTTATAAATTCTTACGTGCCTAGAACTTCAGAAGAATCCTTGTTGCCATGCACTTAAAATAAACCCCAAGCATTCTCATAGTCACAAAATAATTTTTCTATTAAAAGCAAATGTTCGGGTCTGTGTCAGCACGTATCCAGCCTGATCCGCGGCTCGATTAAGCCTGCTCTGCACACTTCAGCAGCACTGAGCCCCCGCGGGAGCTCTCCCAGGGCCAGCTGAGGCTCCCTCTTTGACAAGGGGATGAATCCAGCCTCCGCATCASTCCTCCCTTCTGCGCGGAAAGGTGCAGGCAGTAAAAGAAACGTAGATGAAACTTCTGTGCAGCCAYGTAAGCCTCAGTCATATTTTTTGTCACATGGGTCTGGTGTTTTTCACATAATTTAAGGCAGCCCAGCTGTAGTCTGAAGGCCAACAAAGTGCAAAGCCAGCTTCCAGCTTGCTCCTGTCTCTACATCCTGGGTGGACACTGAGATATTGGTGCTGGGGGGGGCAGATGACGGGGCAGGGGGAAATGTTTCCATTCCCAGTTTTCCTAAAAGGTCTGTTCAAAAAAAGCAGTATATTTACTATGGTTTATGCAGAATTGGCAATATGTTTTTCACTTTGCACAGTGAAGTTGCTATTAGGAAAGCAAATTAATGGCTTGTTTTCATAAGAGGTAATTTGCAGCAAAGAGGCAACGTTATTTCAAAATTCCTGAAGACTTCACTTCTGTACCTTTCTAAAAAAGCGCATTTGTATCTGATGAACCCTTTTTTCAAAAGCAGGTGACAAATGAGCACTTGATTTTGCAGCAAACCTTACATTTAAATGCTATTTTTTTGGTCATAGCAAGCGTTACGCCTTCAGTTTGGGTTTCTTGTGAATGGGAACTCATAGCCTGACTCCTTGGTTACACAGGGGAAAGTCACGGGTCCCTCCTGAATGTTCAGTGGCAGATGGGACACTGCAGCTCCAGTGCGGTCATCGGCATGGTGAGCTGGACTAGACTTGATAAAGGGTGAGAKGAAAAGAAGAAGAAAAAGAAGATAGTCTGTTATCTCAGATCTGCTAGAAGCTGGTATGATCTGTCTAGAACAGTGTTGCAAGCTGTGCCTGGAGTCCGATCCCAGATTTCATTAATGGGCACACCTTCCCAACCGGATGTTGTGGAACAACCGTATGGGAAGGGGGTGGGGGTTAGTTCACCTGGAGGCAAAAAAGGCTACAGGGGGGATTTAATTACTGTCTTCAGCATCCTAATGGGGAGGTTACAGAAAAGATGTAGCCAGTCTTTTCTCAAGTGTGCACTGCAAAAGGAGGAGAAGCAATGGTGGGTCATGGTGCAGCAAGGGCAATTCCAACTGCATGTCAGGAGGACAATTTTCATGGTGGTGGTGATCAAGCACTGGAAGTGGTCACCCAGAGAGGATGTGGGATCTCCATGCCTGGAGACAAAACTCCTCTGGACAGGTCCTGAGTGACCTGACCTAACTCCAAAGTTGGCCCTGCTTGGAGCAGGGGGTTGGACCAATCAAGCTGCAGAAGTTCCTGCCAGCCTGAATTATTTAATAATTTTGGTATTTTAACCACTGTGAGGCCACATGTCCCTTACTTCTGCCAGGGTCATGCCCAGTTGTCTACATTAGAGGGAATAATATTGCTACACATCCGCATCTATCAGGTGGTGGAGAAGAAAGAACAGTGTACCAAAGAGACAATATCTTTCATGCAGCTATCACACTTGCATGCTAGAGCACCTTTCCACCTCATTTCAGGAGCAATAAATGTTGTTACAAAAGTAGTCTGCCTTTTTCCTTATCCACAGCCAGCATGTCAACACCATATTTAATTTACATTGCTCTGAATGTAGCATTTCATCTTAATGAGTTCTTTTCCCTCATATCTTCTCTTTATACTTTATGGGAGAAAATATTTTGAACCATTCCCATTTTCTCTTCGTGACCGCTGGCTGTCAGTGTCTGTTGTAGCTTAAATGGTGTGGGACAAGGTAAATTTAAATCCAACCCAGCAAATGGCTGTCATCAACACATTACAGCCTCAAAGTCATTTAGAGGATTCAGAGCAGCATAACAACAGAGGAGAGGGGTTTTAAATATACTATCGACCAGGATGCTGGAAACCTATTGCAACACACTGGCTGTCACTTTATAAACTGTATGCCCATATTGTATATTAATTGCATTTTGCCTGGTAAACCCTGTGGGGTTATTTCTTATTTAAACCTGCAGGAGAAGACCAGGAAAGCTTTAGAGAACCCAGCAATTTATTGACTCGTACATTTTTTTGGAAGAGGRCCACTACTTGTGTGATTCATCTGCACGGCCCAGACACAACATTAGGTGCTATTGTTCTGCTGCACTGGGCAGGACTAGGAAAGGTTAATACAGCAGTGTAAGTGTATGACAAGGAAATAATTTTAACACATTAATTGCAGAGACTGAGAAAGATGGAAAAGTTCTTGTTAAACAAACAAGATTGCTTTTTAACCTAGAATGGTACACRTAGATTTTGAAACAATTTAATTGTGGCTTTTTTTTCCCCTGACTCAAAGCTGGATGAAATTTAAAAGCTTATTTAATGTAGACAATTCCTGTCAGAGGCTTCCTGAGTCTTCATCTTCTCCCATATKAGTTAGAGTACTAATATTTTTGTAACCTTGCCTCTGGTTACTGTACCTCCAGTACAGCTTTTCACCATTGCTTTGAAGTCACTATGGCGAGATGAATGTGCTTACGTGAAATGTAAAAAGCAATTAATACCCAGCCGGGTCAGTAGGGCACTGATACATTACATTCAGTTTTACTTTGGGGATGCTCCAGGAGAGGTTTTGGACAGAAGCAATATATATCTGGGTAAGGAACTGCCAGTGCAGAGAAACAGGGCATGGCTCTGCCTCTGGATAATGCTGCAAGTCAGCTCTGCAGAGCTAACCGTGTGTTATTTGGGCATGCATTTCTTATCCCATCGTGGTGCACATATGCAAGATATACAGGCATGGACACGCTCTGGGACTCTCCTAAATTTAGAGTTTGGCAGACTTTAAAGTTCTTTTCTGCACGCTGCACTATATTTAGAAGCTGCGCCTCCAATAGCAACTCCTTTCCCCTCTATTCCCTGCTTTTATACCTTTTAAGACATATTTATACTTTGGTCTATACTACCTATTGACAAAACACGTGGAGGTATACTGCTTTCATGGTACTTTTTATAGCAAACTAAATCTTCAGATATGAAACTACAACTGCTGTTATAACCACTAGCATAAATATATCACCGAGACCTTCTCTTGGTGTTTGGTCCATTAATCCATTGCAAAGACCAAGAGGTCTTTTGACAGCTTTTGACTGAATTTCCAGTTAATGTAGCTTAGGTAGGACACTTCTGCATGTCCAAGTTATTTTTCTCAATACTGGTCCTCAAGTACTAATGGCACAAAAGGTTTCACAGCCAGCTGAAGTCCATCCCTGATCCATGCTTTCCCTAAGTGCCACAGCTATTTACTTGACCCAGTTACAGTAGGAAGTGTTTAGGCCACTGAGAAGAGAGTGGGGGAGCATCTTCAAGCCATTTCCCAGGACAGATTCTGGTGCCTCTGGTTGCAAGTCCACTCTTTCACATCACACTTCTCTCTTCCCTGGGACTTGAGCTGTTTCCTCTGCTCCTGTGAAAGTACTGATGCTTTGACAGGTTTTGCTGTTTACAGATGTATTTTGCAAGACTATTTAAAATAGTGTTTTGTTTAGTTTAATTCTTTTAACCRAGTTGGAGGGCCACCTTTACATCTTTAACCTCATTTAAAGGCYGTCAGCGAAACTTGGCTCACACACTCCTAGAGCACCCTGGAGCTCCTTACGGCATCTGTTTTTCTTAGGAAGACAGGTAACAACCTCTGGGAAAGTCTGTGCATGCCAGAGGAAAGTGCCGGGCATGTTTCTGAGGAGCCCCTACCCCGCACGCTGGGAATGGCACGTGCTGTGTCCCCAGGTCCCCTCTGAAAACCAGTGTGCCTCAGGAGCCTGCACAGCCAGACTCTGGTTCTTCTCTGAAGCTTGAGGAGACTGAGCTGGGCTGGTTCTGCAAGGAGGCCTCTGTCTGGTGTGGCCAAGAAACTCTCCTTTCCCCCTCTCTCCTTCYCTCTGGGATTATCTCATTAGGGAATAATAAAGAGGAGGGTGCCAGCAGGCTGTTGTTACATGGTTTGGGCACGTTGCTCAGCCTTGTGCCTCAGGTACCTGCGAAGGGTGCCAAACCCTTACTAATGTTCATCTCAGATTAGGTACTGCTAGCATGAAATAGCTGATTAAAGTTATACCTCATTCCTTTCTCATTCAACATTTCCTTCCCTGAGGAAAGGAGTCTGTATTGATATACGACTCAATGGGAAAAGCTACTATTCTTTTCCTTAGATATCTTAAAATATTTAGCTCATTTTTCTTCTCTCTTTTTTCTTCTCCTTCAAGCTCCCAGGGCTGTATGGAGCCCCACAACACGTGTAGCTCTTATCTGCTTCCACGGGGATCCAGATACCCTTTAAACAGCAGTTGGAGTATTAACAACTCACAGCAGAGCAGAGGAGGGCAATTTAATGCAGCAAACAGATCAGGCTGGAAATCTGTGAAAAGCTAGCTTGTCCTTTTTGTTTCTGATGCTGCTAGTCCGTCTTTCTGCTTTCCTTTCTCTCACTCACAAAAAGATGGCCATATGTGAGGTGCCCATTTTGGAGGATGATATGGAAAAGTTCTGGAGGGGTAATACCAGGTAGAGATGTAATCTTAAAGCAAGTTTYTTTGAACTTTAAGCAAAGCCTTAGTATTTGGACAGGAGAAACAGCATCCCTAGGCTTTGTCAGAGCAGTTTTCACTGGACTCAGGGGACATCACTGCAGAAGTGGGTGCTACTGTCTCCGGGTTGGCATTTMCTCCTACCCAGGAGCACCCAGGGGTCCCAGCCGGTCCTGGTCCCAATCTCTCGTGCACCGCCTGGGAAACACAAATAAACCCACAGGTTTTCAGACTGGGTCACAGTGAGAAGTTGCTTACAGCTGACATGGGAAATGGAGCTTCTGCTTTTCTCAAGCAACACATGTCCTTGTAGAAAGAGGAAAGGCTTGCAAGGAGGGCCGTTAGCAGAAATGGTATCTGAGCTTGCTTTGAGAGAGAGCTGAGCCACGGCTCTCCCACCAGCWCTGCCGAGGCAGGTAGTAGCGAGGTAGGACGCTCAGTGTCTAGTAGGCTTCTCAGCTCTCCCCAGTCCAACAAGCACCAGAAAATTACTTCAGCTGCCACCCTCCTTGCTTTTGAGGAGATGACCTTGAAGAAACAGAGGAAGTGCAGGCTCCATGCTTGCTACTGAAAAGCTGTGGCTGAGGGTGGTCCAGAGGGCACGCTGCACATGTTGCAGGGAGAGAATGAAGGATTTATTTTCTTCTGTCTCTAGCCCAGAAGTTTCACAACTAATAAATTAAATGAATACTTCCAAAAATGAAAAATAAAAATCTCTGGCCCACAGAGCTCTGAAAAAGAATCACATAATCTTTCAAAAGATTTTTTTCATAGTCATTTATTCAGATAGCACCCAATAAAAATGCAAAGCTGGATTGTTTTGAGTGGTGGGAAAAGTTTTAGCTTAGAATAACATTAAACAATCAAAACACAGTAAAAGATAAATACCTGGAGTGCAATTACATTTTGCCAAATGCAGACTTGGTCATATATATATCTGACACCTATAGCAGTTTGGACTGCTATGATCCTGTACTATTTCCCAGATAATTAAATACAGCTAAGATTTGTGCACTACACAGCAGYCTGAGCCCAATTGCTGCTCATGTACTGGATGCTAGGGGTATGTGTGTTTTCACAATGAATGCATAACTGAATTATCATAGTGGTTAATGAAAATCTGAAGATGAAGATAGAAAAAGTCAACAGAATGCCAAATTAAGTTGGACTTAAGTGCTCATCTTTAAAGCTTTTTCTCCTTAAAATAAAGGAGATAAGGAAAAGAAAAATAAGTCGGATAGTTTATACCTTTCAGATTTACTTTTTCAGGTAGTCTTTAAATTCAGAGGGAAAAAAACCCAAACCCTGCATAGGTCTTTTAATTCTTCAAAGAGCTAAGTCCTGATACCACAAACTACATAGGCCTGGACATGAAATGAAATGAAATTAGGGTCTCTGCATTCTGCCTAGGTCCAGAACCTGAAATTCAGAAAACGCTATCATCTGGGAAGGAGATTCTCTCTGGTTAGAGGATAGGTTATGCATTCAATCTGTAGCACCCACTCTATCTGAATTGCCCTTAGAGTGAGGACTGCATTTCAGGTCTTCCCATTTTATCCCCTAGGTAAGAAGTCTAATGACTTAGCTAGAGAGTCATGCTTACTCTGTGAAGAATAAGGARCAAAGACAAGAAGCAATGCACTTAAATTATAGTAGGGGAGATYAAACATTAGCAAATCCTTTTAAAAGATAAGCCTGGTTAAGCACTGCAATAGATTGCCTCAGGAAGTTGGGAGGCCTCCAACATGAACAATCTTTTAGATCATCTTCTGGAAATACTGTTGGCATATTTGGTCCTGCCCCAGGGTGGGCTGTGAGAAGGTGTGGAGAAGGATAGCTTGGTAAATTAATAAAAGTTGTCTCAAAGAAATGATCTGTGTAAAGTTTGTCATGTGTCTTTTCACTGTTGTTTGTAGAGTCTTTATTGTGCAGCCTTCACATTACTAAGGTTCGAAGAAAATTGCTTGAAACAAYGGATTGTACTTTCAGATTCTGTTATAAAATTGTTCCTCCACTCCTAAGTGTTGTCTCAATATGTTTAATTCGTGTGTTATATATTGAGAGATTGCACCTCTAAAGACACTCAAACGTTACTCCCGAAATATACATTCATTTCCCCAGAAAGTGGTTGTCATCAAAGGTGCAATTTTTGACAACAATTTCTACAAAGTGGCTATTTTCCATACAGAAGCTTGATGCAAGCTGCTAACTCAGTTGACACAGGCTGTCAAATTATTACCAAATATTTAGTTACTACTGAGCTGTGCTGAATTAGATGCTGTGAGCTAGAGGTAAAAGCTCTCTTTCCAATCATCCCTCTATCTTCAAGAAGACAGGCAAAAAGCACAGAGTGCTTTAGAGTGGGCCAGGAGATTTTTCTCTTAAAAATATTTCTCAGGAAATGTGGAGATGACACCATCAATTTTGTAAGAACACATCTTATCCTGTGAGAACACATCTTATCCTGACATTTCCTAAAACTTTTCCATAAAGCTCCTATTAGGAAAGTGGAGATGAATGAAAGTGAGGAGTAAGTAAGGAACATGTTGACAGATGAAAGCATTAACTGCATAGCAAAGCTACACAGGGTTCTCTGTATTGGCCCATGGAAAGAGAAGGGATGTGTCTTTCTTTCTTCTTTTTAGCCTGTAGACATTTACCACCCTTCGGTCGGATTTCAATACTCCACCTTACAAGGGTGGAACTTCATTGGCTTCAGTTAAATTATTACTGGTTTAGATATTGTTATGCTTTTGGTGACCCTCCAAATTCAATTTAAACCACTGAGTTTTACATGGCTTCTACTCAAAACCATTAATTGGCATCTATTCAGTTGAAACTGGTCAAAGCTTGACATCACCTTAGCATACATTTGTGAATTTGCAGAATATGAGTGTTGGGTGATACATGTCCTCATCATTTCCATTACTTCCTAATGGTAGGTGTATAACAAGCCAAATCTTCTGTATGTAAGTCAAAATAAATATATTAAATCAATTTCTATTTGATGCTATACCCATACATTTTTTTTAGACTATGCTATTGGTCTGCATGCATTTTAAGGCACAGAGGCATTGTGCCTATGTCCTGAGAGTGATTATTGACCAAATACAGGTCAACAGATGCTTAGCAAGCAGCTTTTGTCTTTTGTAATTTTTCTCCAATGAACAATGTTCAGTTATTTGGAGTTTTCCAGAAATAATAACACTAAACTATATTTGAGACTTCAGAGCTCTATAGGAGGAGAACATCTGACAAAAGGAAAGAGAAGAGCTCTTCTTTTAAATGTGTCCATTTAAGAAATGGAGGTGAGGCAGCTGAAATGTACTTGAGGATCTTGCCTTCTTGATTTCTCTTTGACTATTTGTGCTAACATGAAAGACCATACCCATCATGAAATGCGTAACATAAAAAAACGCAATAGCAGAACAACAACCSTGGATATTTGGAGGATTGGACCCTATAGCTTATTCAGTATGTTGCAACTCTTTTTTCCAGAATGACTTGGGAATCTTTATAGAAAGTTCAGTAATTTAATGAGTTAATAACCCTTCTCAGAGATTCCTTGATATGTGTAGGAATATAGGAAGGACAAAACTAAAATCCCAGAAACACAATTGTTTATATTTTCAGTCATTATGGAATAAGATAATTTATACTATGTTGTATGAAAAACATATCRTTGCAGATTAAGAAAAATGGCATCAATCAGCTCCACTTCTGCTTTGATTGAATATGGCCAACACCCTGGATGAAAAGCTAGAATTATACCTCTATGTATATTTGAGGCTTATCTCTGTGCAAAATACCTTGGCTGCATACTGGTGAGCTCCTTGCCTAATGTGTTATCTGTTGAACGTATAGACCATTCCCCTTCTCATGACGCAGTACCTGCAGTGGATCTCGAGGCATAAATTGCTCCTGAAGACTTCAGGGAAGAATGATGGTGCCCACTTCTCTGGCGGCTTCTTTCCCCAACGCCGCCAGGCAAGCAAACTTAAGGCTGTGCTGGGTTTAGCACTCCCACCTTCTCCATGGGGGCAGCACCACTGGCAGTATTGGGACTGGAGGATGGAGCTCTCTTGTTTCTGACAGCTCACCAGCGATTCCCAAGGAAAGGTTTGAGAGCCAGCAATATGCAAGCAGGAAGGTGGTGGAGGAGAAGGACAGTGAGGCTTTAAACAAGGAGGAAATGCTAATAAAGTCCAGAAATATGACTCAAGTGAAGCAGATGTGGGGGAGAGGTTCTATTAAGGAGAAAAAAAAAGTAGATAGAAAAAGGCTGATGGGGAGTCCAGAATGAGAGCATAGGATCTGGAACGGCTGTCCAAGTGACAGGGCTGCCTGACAGCTTTTAGGGGTAAGTTCAGGACCTCCTATCATTGCAAACTGTAGCAGTTTTCTTATTTAGTGCCTGGCTACTTGCTTATTTCTCCTGCTGTATGATTGCTAATTTAGATATTTTTTTCTATAGTCTGGTTTGAAAAGCTATGGAATACATCAGCCTTGTTTGAAGAGGAGGATTATCACAAGGATTTCCCTGAAGCACTCCAGTTCTCCAGTGGTGCTAATAATCCTTCCACAACATGCAACCTTGCAAAGTATTTCAGAAGTGCATATCATTAATATACCAAAGTTAGCAAATCTACAAAGAAAACAAATCTCTCTTCCTTTCCCCTCTTCCTTTTTTTCCAACTCTAGCATTAAAGATAGGTCAAGAATTTTGCAGGTGGGGTTAGAAACTTAATGTGAAGCTTTAATCTAGAACATAACATATGGAAATACGCTTTTAATATGTGTGTGTGGAGATTGTTTTTATCAGAGGAAGCATTCTTCTGCCCTGGGGTTTTTGTTTGTTGCTTCGACTGAAGAAAATAAGGCTGTTAATTTTGAAAGCTTTAAATGACAGCCTAAGCCAAGCCTAACTTGATGAGGAACAACTTTGTGCTGCTGCTAACCATTCTCCCACAGAATTTAATAGTACAAATAATTACAGGAATAATACAAAATGCAAGCAGGCAGCACCATCTTTATCCACTGCTTTTGTAAAGAAACCAGAAAGCTTTGAAAGGAGAACAGCAGAGGCAGGTACACTGGGGGGTGGTCCTGCTCTGCATAAAGCAAGGGATTTCAGCCTTGCTTTTCATCAGTTCATACCAGCAGCTAATTTTGTCTCCAAAAGCCAAAAATTTGGTGTCATGCACCTGATTTCTAGCTAGTTGGAGCCTTTAATGGAAGTCTTGTCCCTTTCATGGAAGCTACGGTGCTTTGAAAAGCGTAACTTAGCCATGGCTAATGCTGCTCTGCTTTTACGTTAAACTAAATAAAGATGACCTGTTTTAACACTCACTTTCCTTCTGCTTAGTGGTTTGCACCCAATATTAAAAAATGTTAATTTTGTACGACTGCATTTCCCTGGACTCATGAAGAATCACGTGGCTTTTGCACACTCAATTTTACTAACAARGAATACGGTTGTAGGTGATCTGGACATTTTACTCAGCATATACTAAGTTCAAATCTATTGCTTTTTCTCCCATGCTTAGCCAAATTTTTGGCTGTGTCAAAGCTTGGTTTGTGGGTTGAAGAGTATGTGCCTGGCATGCTAGGGAGTGCTGGGGRAAGGGGAGACAGCTGAGAAACATATGGTTTCAAACCACCTTTTTGCTTTCCTTATTCTCAAGAACTGCTGGGGCTGTAAGTTTAGAGCACCCCCCAGGGCTTCTTTAAATTGCATCCAGCTGCAGTGGCCTCTAATGGGAATAGTCCATCATAGCGGTCAGCAACATCAACACCRCTCCCAGCCGCAGTTCCAAAATACGTGGGCTGTTGGATGGATTATGGCCATCCCCAGTGGCTGTAGGTATTATTATTTCTCCAAATATATTGCTGAATGTTATGCTATTGTAATAAAAATGTAAAGAGAGAGTGCTATGAACACCCCATATTAGTGAACCCTGCAAGGTGACACAAAATGACAAACTAGACCATAATCACAATGTTGTAAAGAGACCTCACTTAATAAAGGGACTTTAACAGTGTTTATAGTGCATTTCAGAATATACTCTTGATAGGATTAAGGTCACCCAAGTGATATGTGTATGGCAGAAAGAAGCAAGCAAATCTATTGCATGGTGTGTCAATAACAATTAAATRACATGGAGATTATTCAATCATTTTCAAGAACAAGTTAACAATCAGGGAGCAGTGAGTCATTAAACCAGTTATAGACTCGAAATAATGGCTTCTTAGCCTACATAAACATGGATATTTTTTTTTGCTAAACTGTTATAAAACATGAACAGTAACGTACACATTGTATGATAGCTCAAGAAAGACATAATAAATGCTAATTTAAACTGAAAAGSAGCAAATTGTAAAGGCTTGGATTGTTAAGCACCATCATCTAAATCTAGCACAGGACCTGAATTAAAGATGTTACAGCAGTAAAGGTCAAAATCATTCAATGGCTTCTCAAAAGACTTGTTCTTTATGGAATATGAATTCTCTTATGGGAGTTTGGAACCTCTTTCCCTCTGTTACCTCCTCCTCCAAATCCAAGGAATATTAAGAAATGCACAAATGAACTATGTAGRAAGATGAATGAAGCTATTATAAAGAGATGATGGTCTGCAGATGGGGAACAGTCATCCTTATTGTTGCTCCTCCGTCACTGTAAAATCTAGGAATGAAATCATGATCCCATTAAAGTCAAAGTGAACGTAACCAAAGAAATGATGGGTCAGGATTTTCACCATTGACCTCTATATGCCAAAACTTGAGAATCTCTCCTGACAAACCCAAATAGCTCTACATACTTTCATTATTCCTGAGCTTCGAGACGTTCCCATAGCTCATGCATTTCTCTTCACTCTCCACATCTTTGAAGGCATCTGTCCACAACAGACCCTGGGCCTGCCCCTGTGATCCCATTCCCTGCTTGTGTAACTGGTCACCTACCTTCCACGCAGTGCCTGTTGAAGCAGAGAGCACACCCTGAAGGACCAAGGGTTGGTTAAGTCCCCAGCCTTTTCCCACCTCACTTTCCTCAAAACCACTCTAATTTTAAACTATTCCTCCCCCGGAATTCATTACTTATCCCACCAGACCTCTGGCTGACAAGACATTTTCTGCCTCCCAAGTCCTGGCTGGGAGCTATATCAGGAGGCATATGGACTGGTAAAGGACAGTTAAGAATTCATCTCTGTAATAAATTATTTCACATTGGTAGGCTTGACAGATACACTTTTTCCGACTACTGCTGAGTTGAAATTCGTTTGAAAAGTACTTTTGATCATCAGAATTTGGAAGTGATTAAAAGAAAATAATCTAACAACATACTGATTTATATACAGAACAACTGAAACAGAAATACAGTAATATAATCAACAGTCCCTGGGGTAACACAAACTAACCCTGAATGAGTGTTGCCTATAAATGTCACACATGGCCCTTTCACAGGTTTCAGGATGCAGGGAGAAACTCTGAGGCTGCAATATAGGCAGATTTCTTCTGCAGAAAATAGCTGGTTTTGTCCTGGAGCCTCAGCAACCACGAGCATGTTTTACCTGTGGTCTCAYATCTGTCTCAGCAGCTGTGGGACGGATCTACCAGGCATCAGTCCTTCACTGCATCATGAGATGTCACAGGGTTTTCCGCATACTCAATGCGCTTCATGTGGACTATCCCAAGGGCTGTGCTGCTGCTGAAGATTTCCAGGATTGTGCAGTAACTCACCTGTATTAAAACAGGCCTTTTTTAAGCTAGCAGCCTGACCTCATGCTTCACGTTTGCCAGGGAGGGATATAGTAGGGAGAATGAGCACTGCTGTTGCTTGTATGTAAAAAATGCTATTATATCGTGTATAAAATAGCTATGTTTCTGACATTAAACACTCACTGCCATTTCTGAGRAAGAATCATCAGTCCCTGTGAAGAGTTAAGTCCCTTTTTCCTTAATCCAGTAGAGCTCCTCTGAAATATAGTATCAYGGGGGTTTGATAGCAGTGGAAGAAGAGGCACAGAAATGATCAGCATGTTGGAAAAAAAATCTGATAAGCAACCTTTGAGAGTCATCCCTGACCCCCCCAGGTAACTTCCCATCCATGTTGTGCCTGATTTGGAAAGTGGACTTTAAACTGAGCCTCCTGTATCTTAGATAAATGCCTGCTTTAATCACCAGGGGACTTGCTTACTGGCTTTCCAGCTCTCCTTCTGCCTCTCGTATTTTTTCACGAGATGCTTTTGGAAGGTAAAGTAAAACAATATGTGGCATTATGAAAAAAAAATGTTTCCCACCCCATACTCAGGGATGAGAGCATGCAGCTGATGGGAAATAGCTGAATAAATGCATCTTCTTTGATGTGCATATTTCTGTGCCCTTTCTGTGTTTGTGCTTCTTCAGCAAATGGGGTTGAAAACACTCTGAATGKTTKTTTTTTTTTAATATTTACACTGCAAACACAACATGAAAGCATTTCATTTGAGACTACAGTCATTCCAGGAATACCAAATTCAGCCTGGTTCACCTAAATTGTAGGCTTTAAGCCCAATGGGCGAGACCAGCTCAGATTTGAATCTCCAGCGTATTCTTCAATGATAAATTGAAGTGAGACCAGACTTCAACCCTGTTTTCTTAAATTGCTTATGATTTCAAAAACTCATCAAGAAGTGGTGCAAAGTTTTGCTTTTGCTGATGAGCCTCATTTTGTGGAGTTTTCCGTAAAATGAAATGAAATTAAACAAAAAAAAAMCCTTCAATGGTTCAGCTCACAGTATCAGAAAAGTCAGCCATAGTCCGATTAAAGGTTAGTTACGTGGTTTTCTTTTCCATACCTTGGTTTCTAACTTACCTTGTTTTAAGCTTTGTTCTAGACAATGCACAGCTTTGTGAGACATGGTTTCATGAGACATGGTTTCCTGTATCTCTTCAGAGCTCAGGAGGTCTGACCAGTCTTTCCACTTCTTTGAGTTGCTCTGGCATCACGCTCAGTGCCATTGCACCCTAAGTTTTTGTCTGTGCCTGGCAAATCACTGAGACTTCTGACTTTTGAAATACCTCTTTGTGAGAAAGCAAAGGACTGCCAAATTTATGAAGGATCCAGGCTTCTAGCTCACTTAAAGAGCTGAGGAGCAGTCTCCCCAAACTTGAATTGCTGTCAGAGCTCAGGCCGGGACTTGCAGGCATTTGTATATTTTCACCCAGCTAGGTGATTTCATAATTGAAATACTGAAGAGTAGGAAGTCACAGTGATGCTACGGGTGAAAGAACCAAGGCAGGCTGATAAATGAGGGTGGTTACTGAAGCGAGCTGAGGGAGACGTACAGTCTATCCACATTGATGCAATGTTCCTGTTTAAAACCCAGAGTAAAGTTACTCTTGAGGATAAAGCAATAAAGATGAAGACCGAGAATGAGACTCTGAGGACCTCTGTAGTGGGTGTGAAGGGCACAGTACGTGGAGGCGATTGCAGAAACAAAAAATCACAGGAGGACCAGGGTTTGGATTCAGCCCAGAGAGGAGATACTACTCTCAGAAAAGATGCTTCAAAAAGGAAAGTTATTATTAAACAYACTCAGAGATTGGAGTAAGGGAAAGGGAAAGCTGTGTGTTCCCTGAAATGAAGCAAGTCACTGGCTGCCTTGAAGAGGCTTCACAGGGAGCAGAAGGTGGAGGAAATCAAGGAAGGAATGCTAACGTCCCAGTTCATTTTTGTATACAGTACAAGAATCAGTCACTTGCATTGTTAAATGCAGTAAAAGTTAAAGTTTCAGCTTCTTTTTCTTCAAAAGGGTGATTCATGGAGTTTTGTGGTGCAAAGACAAACTCTTTTATTCTCCTCCATTGAGCATTTCACTTTTCCTGCAGTGTACCCTGCAGGAAACCAAAGAGTTATTGGGAGTGCCAGGATTTCTCTGTTAGGATCAATCCATTTCTATGACTTCTTTCTGTAAACTTTAATTATTATTCCCTTTTCAATGTTACTTAAATAACACAAACTATAGAAAAGAGAGCACAACACTATGATCAGAAAGGARAAAACAATGTATTTCCTGCATACCCTGTAGGAAATACCAGCAACTGCAGCTTTCGGTTACTGAGAGGCACATAGTGTTCTCCTGACTGCAGCATCTGCCTGTGTTGAGCTCCACATAAAGAAGAAAATACATCTTCCTGGTTATAGGCTATCAAATGGAAGCAATCCGTCCCAAATTATTTACTGCTGTGCATAAGGCAATACACATGCAGTGAAACAAGAATAATAGTACATGGTGTCAAAATATAAAATGCTGTAAAATGAGTTTTCAAATCAATGAAATATTTAGACGGGATGTTGAATTTCACATTAGAGTGACAGCTAAGTTTTCTGAATCAACAGAAATTTTTTCTTCATTGGGTTAGAGATATAACAAAGAAAGGATGAAGTGGTATAAGGTATAATGATAAACAGGCTACTTCACGTGGTAACGTGACATGACAGGATCATCATCCATAAATGCATAACTAGCTATTTCCTGAGGATTATAAAGCCAGACTACTGTTTAACTAATGTCCTGGTTTCTGTGAAAAAAGCAACAGAAGTAATAAAATTTATCTCTCCTGGTTAAGTAAGACAAATGTTCTCTAGAGAAAGACTGAGCTTTCTGAAGACATACGTGCTTGTGGGTGTATGTGTATATATGTGTTTGTATATGATGCCATGGTTAGCTGCTAGATTACCTCCTACAGAACCAGTCATGCAAGAGGATAAAAAGACTGATATGAAATAAAGCTGAGGTTGTACATTACTTCAATATTAGAAATAAGAACATTTTATATAATGGATTATGAATCTTCATATCCAAATCATTGACTCTTACAGTCCAAGCTAGGATCAACGCTTTGCTTTATAAACGATTAGATATTCCCCGGGGTAAAAAGAACGAGCTCCTTTCTGCCATACCAGACGAGTGCTCTAATTGCTGGCCCTCAGGGCCAGTCATTTGCTTTCCATCTTTGACTCTTGTTGCAGCTCTTCCACTTTGCAAGAATGGTTAAATATTTGACAGGTGAAAAAGAGAGAGCCCATAGCCTGACCAGCAAGGTAGTCATTGGAGAGCTGGGGAAGGGATCAGGTCAAGCAGGAAGGTAAGGAAGTGAGTATGGGTTTTCCTCTGACTTTTTGTAGAAACATGAATTTTGACAGATGACTGTCCAGCCCAGGATAATATTCTTCTCAAAGCAAAAGAGAGAGTCACCCCCGAAAAGCCCCCCATTTCACTACCAATCCAGTGAGTGCCCAAGGCACTTCTCTGCCTGATTTAGGACAGCCTGCTACCTGACTTGTTTTGCTGTTTTCTTTGAACAGAAATTCCCCGCTGGTCCTGAGAAATCTGTCATAAAGTGTCTGTYTCTGCATAATTAATTGAAATTGCTGTTGGCCACCTTCTCTGAAGATGTACAGAATATCTTCAATTAATCTTTACTACTATTTTGCTATAATATAAATATGGGGTGGTGGTGGCACTGGATTCCTGTTGTTTTGTGAAAAATACGTTGTGCTAATACACCTGTATATAGGATGATGCATTAAGCTGCAATTTTTCAGGCTTATAAATATCTATATATTGGCATACAGCTACTTACAGCATTTTTGCATGTCATTCTCCATATTATGGTTTGTTCCAGATTACAGTTCGCTATCTAGTTTCTCTAAGCAAATCATTTGTAGTAATAAACACTCTGCCATCTATTTATAATAGATGCTAGGAACAATCTGGCTTGCTAATTCTGTGCTAAAAGCCTTAGTTATTTTGCTCAGGATGTCACCCTCAGCAGCGGCTCTCATAATTTCTGCTCATATCTCAGCTGCTATCAGACTGCTACCTAATATTTTATTTGTTTGTCCTAATCAGACTCATATGTATTTAAACTTTTTCAACAATTTTCTATGCTTAAATTGTGATAAATGCCATTCTCAGGTTTGAATTACATTGAAAAAAAGAGTAATTTATACCTGAAAACAGCCTCAAATATGTATTTTCCCGTGTGGGAGGTTGTTAAAGCAAGGTGTTTAAAGACAGGTTCGTTCAGCACAAATCTCCTATACATCCATGGTCTAAGGCTAAAGCCTTTGTGAACCATATTGGCTGGTTGTGAATTCTGGGAGCCTGAAGCCTTYCCTGTGCCCTGATTCTGGGGAAATTAAACCACAGCACCAGTGCTTGGAGGGAAGCTGCAGTGTCTTTCAGCTGGGGACCAGGACTCCAGGGTGTCACTAGTTTGTGGTGCAAGCAGCTAGGTCAGTCACAGATTTCTCACAGTTCACCACTATAAGGAATTTTAATTCCCTTTCCTTGTTTCTAGAAGCAGGTCTGCTGGGGATGTCAGCTGCTTTACTGGGCTCTACCTGTCCCACCTCTCATTTCTATTTGTATCAGTTTTGTTAGCATAAACTGAATTATTTACAAAATTCCTCTAAGTTTTCTGCCATTTTTCTATTTGTGGTGATGATTTTTCCTCACAAACCAAAGAATCACTTATGGTRGCTGTGATTATACACTAAAAACCATCCCTATCTTTTCCTGAGAGGTATTTTAGGTACCAAACTCATCCCACRTGGCAGACTTCTCTCTTTAGGGATGCTGACTGTGCACAAATGGCTGCTGTCTTTCTAAGGCCTTCAGGCAGAACCTTACCGATACATTGAAAGAAGAAAAATACTTGACAAGAAACACCTGCCTATATGATGAGTATAAAATCATAGAAAAATTTAGGTTGGAAGGGAACTCTGGAGGTCATCTAGCCCAGCCACACATTCAAAGCAGGACCAACTTCATACTTACATCACATAGAAAAGTTTCCATTTCTAAATGTTCATCTAATTACACATAAATTAAAGTGTGCAGCCTTTGAGTGGATGTATTCTGTTTCAGCTGCCAGCAAAGGTTTATCCACATCCCCTCCTAGTCTCCTGCCGGAGGACAAGTGGAGTGTTCCTGCCAGCAGGGATCTGCCGTATTCTGCACCCCCCTTTCTCTCAGGGCTGTTATCACTTTCTGTAGCACCACATTGGCGWTTGCCCGTGGATTTTCCCTGCAGCTCCAGGAATCTGCAGCTGTAAAATAAATTTTTAAAAGTGATTTATTTCAAATCACCTGCTCAGTAATTCCATGTTAGCACCTATAGCAAACTACTGGAGATGCTGGCATATAGATCTGTGTCAGGTCAACCAAGGAACAGCCACAGTGTTTCAACCTCTTTCCTGACCAGAAGAGGAAGACTGCTGCTGCCACTAATGTCTAGGTGATTTTACCTCTGGCATCTATCTTGAAAGCTGTCTGCAGAAGCAATAGTGAAGGAARACCAGGATATTGTCATCCCTGAGTCTGGCTGTGGGTTTTGAGATTAGCAAGTATTTAAACTAGCAGTGTTCCACARATAATGAGGGATAGCACTTACAATTAGCATTTCACTCCGTAGGAAGTGATGAGCTACATGCTCAATATTCCCGGAGATCAGAGGAACTTTAAGTTTCAGCCTGGCAAGTCGATATCTCCAACAGATTAAGAAAAGCATGCCAGCTGGCAATTAGGGCTTTGAGCCCTGGTCACAGCAACATCTGCTCTCCTCATCGTGTGCTTCAGTTCTCATGTAATCATGCATGGCTTTCTCTTAGTTCAGAAATCATTCAAGCATATAATAAATAGAAATCAGTGTATTGGAACCTCCCGCGTAGGCTGATATCTTGTCAAGAAGTCATTGAGTCACTTCAAGCCACTGAAAAGTTCTTTTCTGACAATGGTCCTGGCAATGACTAAATCGCACAGCATCTTTGCAGTTGTGTATCCTTAGTAGTGGTAATTGGAACARCAGAAAGTGAGCCACAGTGAGGAAAGCATGTGCTTTGTCTGCTGTTTGCTATTTCATGCATCCTGTTGCTATTTTTATTGTCAGTATGAATGAACTGTTGTTATTGTTGGATTTGGGGGTTTTTTTGTTTACTTGTTTTGTCTTGTTTTTAAATCTGTTCAGCACTGCACCTTGTTCTTCTTATACTAGGTGTAAGATTTAGAAGAAAACAGTACTTTAGGTGCTGTAAGTGCAGATAAAATTACAGCTGATCAAAGCATTAATACTCTTTTTCTTTTTTATTTAGAATATTATTACCCAAACAGGCAAAAGTGATAAATCTAAGAAAAACACTCATGCATTTTTTTCAGTAAAAAATAGAAAATAAAAAATTGTTGCAAAGTTCTAGAGTAAAACTGCAGTGCAGCACGTCTGACTCTGTCCAGACTGTCATCCYAGCTCTGTTTTCCTCCTGTTGAGGACATTTGTTTTCTGTGGAARAGACCCTCAGAAATACAAGCTGTATAGGGGACGAGGACACTTAGCCAGTTTCTTGATCAGGATGGTTGAAAACCCAGACCATGGAAGTACCTAACGTAACTACTGACTGTCTTATCCTTTGTAGCCTACATATACATGGCTGATAATATTACGCACATATTTCCCCTTATACGCACCCTTATAAGAACTGTCTGAAGAACTTGTTCTATGGACAAAATGAAAAATCTTTTTTTAAAAAATGGTTCAGCTGGATTCAAATATATTTTCCAGGTTTCCTTTTGGCCTGAAAAAAAGTAATTTGTTGTACTCTACTTCTAAAAAAAAAGATGTTATGATATTAAATTATGATCTTAAGTTTCTACTAATACAGTTAGGAAGAAATGTATCAAAACTAAAAGTGATGGATAATAACATTTTACTTCAAATATGTCAAAGTTTAATTCCTTGACTTTGCTGTTTAAATAATGTCACCTGACTTATCAAGAAAGCAAAGAGTCTTAGTTTCCTCACTCAAGGAAACTCAGCACTTCGTAGGCTCAGATATTAACACTGCAGCAAACAGCATCACTTCTGTAGCAACTTTCTAGGCAAGCCTTGAGGAACCGGTTCAACCCTATTTTTGACCACATCAATCTCCTGCTGGTTGTCCCATCTCTTCCACCGCAGATATTCCAGAACTACTTTGATTCTTTCAGATTTTTTTTCAATAGTTTCATTATTAGTGTGGGAATCAGCTAAAATGAATAAGACTGTGGAAACAGGCTGCTCTTGTTTTGCTACATACCACACAGCCCTCCTTCTTCTAGAAAGGAATGAGCAGGCTTATTGTGAGAAACTTGTTAAACGGAGACTTAGMAAATCTGACCTAAAGCATTTAAAGAAAATTTTTGATTCATTATTATCATTCATACGGACAGTAATTAGAATTGTTCATCATCTACATAGTGCTTGTGAAATCACTCCTAATGATTTTAGGGTAGCACTTAGACCAAGCATAAGCCGTGGGATAAGGATATGGATAACAATGGAATTTCAGGGAAGATTTAAACAAATCCTCCAAGTGGGCTTACAGTTGTATGACCTTCGAGGACTTTACCTTCTGCTGACCTTAAACTCATCATCCCTAAAGGAATAACTGCAGAGATATCAGGACACTTACAAATCTGGTGGCATCAGACTTTTAGAGGTAGAGTCACTACKAGTCACCGAGTAATTAAGTAATTCAGTCAACTCACTCAACCTTGTCTTTGAGTTCCATTTGTAATGAATTGGGGCATTATGGCAATAAATCTCTGACAAAATCAGAAAGTTTAAGTTTGTATTAAAGTTTTAGGGCAACACAGAAAAAACAGGAAGCAGATAAAATCCTTGAAACTGCAATGGTTTAATATATCTCTAAAATCAAACGACATTGAAACAAATGTTAAATAATTCTGGATGGAGGATGCATCTGGAGAAGCATTTTAGATTTTAGCATTTTTCTTAAAAAAAAACCCAACAAAAACAAAACTAGAGAGAGGCAATATATTCCTACATATGTGACTGCTGTGGTCAGCACTGAGGGAAGCCAGTCTGAACAATATTTCTGTGGAAGATGTCTGGAAACAAGCGCTTCCCTTGCACATTTCCACTTGCGCTTATCTGTGGGCAGTAACCGAGACCAGGGAACTTGTACTACTTTGTCCTRGGCTAATGCAGTTGCCCATGCAACCTCACTAGCATCGTTTGAAATAACCAGCAGCCTAGCCTAGGCTGCTCAGCACATTCGTGAAGATACCTATATAAAGCTAGTGTATTATCTGCTCTTTCACCATGAAACAGCCCTGAGTGCATGCTGCAAGGAAAATGGTGCTCACCCAACACAGGGATGAATGTGATATAGATGAAAGACTAGATTAAGACAGATGATAGAGAAAATATTCATTGCTGGCAGGCTAGGCAGCAAATGGAATTAGAAACACCTATATGTCAAATACATACTTACATCTCTCCTCAGATCATTGTTCCACTGATAGAAACCGCTTGTATTTGAGATTGGGTGTGGATAAAGCTAAAACAACGTTCAAAAAAACATCCCAGAAGGCCCTTCATGTGGTTTTTCCTTTTCCTCAGGAAAGGGAAAATATGGCTTCTCCAAAGGCATTACATCAATGGTGCTAAACATGATACGCTAATGAGTCACGTATGGCAACCTTTCCCCAGGCAGCCATGTAGACATTAAACAGACACCTCTTGCATGCATTAGCTTTGGTTCCCTGATTAGCCTAGGGTGCATGAAAGTATCAGAGATTTGAGCTATAGCCAAAACACGTTAGTCAACGAGTGTCCAGTTTGTAAAGTGCTACTCCAAAACCATGCTGGTATACTACATGGAAATGGTACATACAGATTCTGTACCTGTAAATGCTTCTCTTATCAAAGTAGGGAAGCTGCAGAACCACAGTAAACGTAAATATATTCACATCCTTTTGTGGTCAGCATCCCTTCATGAGAGCAAAACTTACAGAGCAAATGGTACAAGGATGGTTTCTGTTTTCACATGACGTTATTTGATTGCATGGGCCACCATACCCATCTACGCTGATCATCAGAGTAATACCTGTATTAGAATCCCGTTCTGGGGTTCCTGCTACTAAGCACATCGTGTAAAGAGATATTCAGCTTTACGCCTCATCTGCCCACTTGAGGTTAAGAGTCTAAGAAACATACCTAAGGAAGTGTCTCAGATTTCTGACAGTGCTGCGAAAATCATGTACCAGACTTAAAGTATAAAGTGTATGTGTTATGATCCTTGACTTTGCCTTCATATGTCTTCATTTTCCAAGGTATAAAGCCACTATATAGACATTTTAGCAAAACTGTTAAAAAATGTGTGCGACTAAAGAACTGAGCATGTGTTATATTGTATAATACCATACAATTTCTCCTTTTTCTGGAAAATCATTAAGACACATTTGAAAAAAATATGAGATTTTTCTTCATACTGTAGGTAGAAATTGTTTCAGATTTGTCATTACAGAATCTGAAAGTTGTGCTGTAAACAGTATTTTTGCAGATGTTTTTTTCAGTAGGGAGGGACCATCTTGAGCCATAGACTGAAGATACTGAACAAAGTGCCTGACTGAAAAATGCACAACCTTCACTTTTAGAAGTGAAGACATAAACAACCAGTGATGCAACTATTTGATACAAAATCCATCTTCTAGAATAGATCTGGAAGCACAAAACTTCATCACCAGAAGTAGGGAAAAGTGATTTGCGTGTGTGTGTGCGTTCCATATGTGTGTCCCACAATTAAGTTAATAAATTAAATAGAAATATCATCAAACAAGTAGAAAAATGCTAAGAATGTCTTTAGTGCTATACACTCTTGACTGTCTTCACAATGGCAGAATTCTCATTAATTCTCATTATGTGAGATGAGTTAATGTAATTAACAGTAATGTTGTGTCATGACACCCTGAGGGTATATCGAGGCAGTTTGAAAGGAGAGTTAAGAGAGTATTTTGGTGAAGCAATACAGCTGCAAAAAACAGACAAGCTTTTTGGCACACAAACCCTTCCTCAGGCCTAAAGAGAAACATCAACAAAATTGGGCCATTTTTTCTAACCTCCAGAAAGGCTCCCGTGCCCAGAAGTTCATGTGTTTTTTCAACTATTTTAGTTGGCCTAATGAAAGTTGTTACCTCCCCTCCTTTACCAGGCTTACTACACCTAGGCAGTGAAAGCAGATATTGCTGATACCAACCACAAGAAGAAAAAATAAATATTTCCTGCTATGAAATCCCCATTCTTATATCTTCACTGTCAGGTATGGACTGCATCATAACTCCCACCTTATTAAAGAGAAGGAATTGAAGTAAAGAGATAATAGACTCAGGTTTCTATCTGCAAAGGCCCACTCATTCAGATGATACTGTAGCAGAGGTAGCAAATACTTCACAGTAGAAATATTTCCAAACAGTAGATTATCTTTTCTGGCTGGCCATCCTTATGGATATGCATTGCTTATCACCTGCTCAGCTGATAGAGCCTGCTGTGAAAAACAGTTTATACATTATTCAGGCTTAGTCAACTGATAGAGTAGATTGACCTTGTCTCCTGTGAAAAGAAGCAACTTTTTCTTTCTGGTGGCTTGCAGAAGAATAATGGCTGTGATGATAATGAATAGCTTATTCATATTTCAGATGTGAAATACCAACAGCATGCTAATTAGAGAAGGTCAGAGCACATGGGAATACAACGTGAACCTCTTAACCTTGAAGAATGATTAAGGAACTTTTATCTTTTGTTAAGAAATTCTAATCAGTCTTGGAATGGGCCGCTTGACGTTCTCCTCTGCAAACCATCCCCCAAATCCTTTTCTAGCTCACAGCTACTTCCTCGCCTTGCTGGAGTGCAGCTGGACCCAAGGGCCACGTGTGCTCTCAGGTGGCCCAAGAGCCCCTCAGACAGCTTAAATATTTGTGAAAATGAACCAGATCAAAGAAGGGATATTTCGGTGCCCCTGGAAAGAGAGAGAATAGGAACACCAAACAAAGGAGTTACAGTCCTGGGGCGCTGGGCATCAGCTCTGCCGTTCCCAGCACCTCCTTTGTCCCGTACGGGGCAGAGCCAAGCCCAAAGCTGAAACCCCTTCCCAGCCTGGGGAGGACAAGATAATGCATTATCGCTGCCAACAAACTCTCCCCTCCTGAGGGTGATGGAGCAGGTTTGAACTGKCACCCTCCAGGATATAACTCTGATTTGCGACCATCAGGGCAGAAATTTTGCGATCCGTTCAGAGGGAAGCTCAAAAATCATCCAGCTCATGACAGGTAAGAGCAGTGATAATTTTTAATTACCAGTGTCACCTCCTTTGTCTTGTTTATTAGCTATGCCAAAAAAAATATGTTATTTTCCCTGAAATGCTCCAGCAGATCTTAGTGGCTTATTTAGCTATTTTCATTGAAGGTTATGCAAAGGTTTGAAGAAGTCTTTTATTCAAGTGTCAGAGTCCCATATCTGACAATCCACATAATAATTTTATATTTCAGTCTAGGGCTGCATTGTTTTCGAAAGCCAAAGCGAATCTGCTATCTGATCATGAAAATTGTAATTTTTACACTCCGGGAGGTCTGATCCAACCTCCATTAAAATTGACTGGAAAACTCCTATTGATTTTAGTGGGAGCTGGACTAGGTCACCACAAAATCTCTGATATACCTTTTTGTGTTTTGATGGCTCAAAAGTGGCATGGATTTAAGTTTCAGAGATGGCAAACGGTATATAGCGCTCAGTCTTCACTCAGTAATGTAAAGGGGCCAGTCTGGAAACGAGTCGCATGCAAAATCAGGACCTACAAGCTTGTGAGGGAGGAGTGACTAAGGTTTTTTTAATTTTTTCCTAGGCTATTAAAGAGGCTGAAGCAGAGAACCGAGGTGGCCCGTTAAATGGTACTGGACATGGGAGACGGCAGTAGTAGGAGGAGGCACCCCATCCCCAGGGGAGAAGGTGGAAGGAGGGAGGTACACATTGCCTACCCTCTTTATGTTTCCTGCCTCTAAATCAGGTGGAGGGGGGAAGGAGGGGGGGATTGGTGGTGGGTGGGTTATGATGGGAGTGAGAACTGGTTAATTCTGTCAATAAGTGAAATAAGTTACCTGTCGGTTTCAGAAAGTGCAGAGGTTAATTAAAATTATAATTGCCGTAGCCTTAGCAAACAGATCACAGCTTTCAATCAAGTGCGTGCCTGCGGACTGGTTGTTTATGTCCCTGTCATTGGCTTGTGTGAACAGCGCACAGAAATGCCTGACCGGTGGGCCCCATCAGGTAGTCCCCTGTGCAGAGACAAGCCGGCTGCTTAAAGCAAGAATTGAAGAAAATTGGTTTCTGACCCACTGTAAAAGGGTCATCATAAAGGGAATAGAGGGGAGCCAGGTCAGCTGGCAAACGTGGTCTGTGCAGCAGGCTGTTTKCTCTAGTCTGTAAAAAATTGTTTCTTCTTTCTCTGAAGATTGGCCCTGGCCAGAGGGAAGAGGAGTGGGGCAAGAGGCAAAGGTGGGGATGCCAGAACCAGCGCTCCCCACCTGTTTCTCCCTTGACTGGGAGATCCTTGGGTCCTATAGCTATGAATGAGTTAACATTGCCTTAAACAGACTTAATTTTCACAAGATCCATTGCTTCTCTCTCCCCACCCTTACAACACTGCAACTGAAAATCTGGGCTCACGGTTGCACGTCCATGTGAGCCCACTGACCATCTCGGCCTTGAGCTTGCTTTTAATGGCTGTGAAAGCCATCACTGGCAAGGCACCATCACTTGGAGATGTGGTGATGGGAAAGATATTGAGAAATYTTGGGTCACTCCTGGGTAGAAAATGAGGAATATTTCACTACATAAAAMCATGAGCTCTTCTTCCCTCTCACCTACGAGATGATGTGCCGTCCCTCACCACCTGGACCCTGACTAGATTTGCCTGGTCTTAGGTCTGACCTTCTCAGAAACGAAAATGTTTATGGAAAATAAACAAACTTCACTGCCACAGAGGTTATTTATCCTTATCAGAAGTATTTTTGGCAGAGTTAAGTGAAGAAGTTCAGGTTTTTCCTTTCAGCAGAAAGGAAAAAAAAAGTTAGAGTGTTGAGAGCCATTCAGAAAGGACAAAAGGGCATTTAAGAAAAGCAGGAAGCTTTTGAAATGCATTTTCAAAGTGGCCTGATCCAGGCATAGAGGCTGTTGATTTTTGTTACTCGTGGACAGCAAAAACCAATAGGATCCACATACACAACATTGATTTTCACTTGAAGGGTACAAGGTAGTGCACAAAGGTTTGGTCAAAAAAAGAAAAGTCTGACATTTAGGTGCACAAAGAATAGTAGCAAACCACTGCGTTTGAATGTGAGAGTGTAGGTACAGAAAAAAGAAGGAAACATTTTGTAAATTTGAAGTTTGGAAGCAAGTGGGAAAACACATATTAATCCGTGGGATGAGTGTAAGCTGGAGTGCGGTTTTGATTAAATTCTGGTTTATGTTAAAAAATAAATTACTCCACTACTGCTAAAAACAAAAGACATCCAGTAAAASAGTACTTATTATTTGTTGCACCTCCATAAAAATGACTATTCTTAAGTGGTGAAATTGGATAACAGCTTCAACCTTTGTTACCAGCATACTATAATTATATTTTTGTTAGAATTCATTTACTGACCAGCTGGCAATAAAAGTTGTTATTTCTAGCAAAATGAAAAGCTCCTTGATTGAACAGAATAGTTTGGAATAAAACGTTCCTCCCACAATAGGTCATGAACCTTCCCGAGGGTCAAGGTCTAATCGCAGCAAACAGTTGCTTAGACACCCAAGGGCATAAAGTATAATCATGGGACCCAGTTTCTCCTTGTGAAAGATCCTTGGTCTCTACAGCATCCAAAGGAGGGCAGGAAAAAAAAAAAGGTGTACACAGCCTATGTTTGCCATGCAGATGTTACGGTATTAACAACAGGTCATTTACAGCCCTCAAGTGAATGTCAAAGCTTTTGTTTGCATGCAGTGAGCACTCGACATTTGCAGTGGAGCTGCAAAAAGCAATCTGTAAGGAGCTAGGAACGTCATTGACACCCAGTACAACGCCAGCACCAGGATCAATAACCACGGAGCAGCTTTCGTGGCTCTGCGCTTGCATTAGAGCCTCCTTCTGTGACTTTGCTTTGCTGTAAACAGGAGTAGAGAAAAGTATATTGTTTTTGTAAGTCATATCACAAACCCTTTCTCCTTGGAGCAACAAAATGAGTCAATCAATATGTTGCTTTTCRCCTGCCTGGTGAATGCTCGCTCTTCAATATTTAATAGGCTCTTGGCAGTTGTGCATCTGGTGTCCCCAGCTAGGAGACCGTGACTGCCAGGCTCCTTTCTCCTCCCGGCATCTCTCGTGTCGCGGGATGGCATCCACCTGCGATTCCCTTGTGACAAACCCCACTTTTGCTGCCTGCTTTGGGTTCACCTGTGCCTCTCATTTCCCTCAAACCCTGGCTGCTGCCAGCTGAAGGGTACCAGGCTGTTCAGAAGTGACCTTTCCTCGCCACGTTCTACAGAGGTTTCGGTAACTGTTCCACAAGGCTGAAACTCCAGCTGTGGTCCCCCTATGCCAGCTTCAGCAGCCAAACCCCCTTCAGACATAATTGCTCCCAAGCCACAGATATTTGCCTGTAACCGATGGGGTCATGAGTTGAAGCGTCAAGATGGGAACAAATAGAAAGAAAAAATAGATACGGACAGAGAGGAGGTTCTTGAGCCAGTTTCACTGCTGAGGCCAATGTCTCATGAAACTTCTATACCAGTACGGTCAGTGGAAAAAATCCTACTGAGATAACTGGCTACAGATCAGGTCTTACATGTTTGAAGGAAACAAAATACATTTTATGTGAGCTTAGTAAATTCCTCAAGTACCTGGGCTGAGTTGTTCCTGTAATATTTTACTAATAAAACCTCTGTACATATTTCTCAGAAAAATTTAGTGTCAATTCTGGCACATATACCAATTAGCTGTGGAGTTTGTTCGACATATATACATGTTTATGAGAAAGATTTATGACATGCTTAGGAATTCCCTTAAAGAAATTATGTGCAAAACCCCCACGTTACTCTCAAGTGAAAAGCATAAAAGCTACAGAGTATGTGTACATGCTCCAGACGTGTTTAATTTTACTGAAATCAATGGAGTAACTGTGGATTTGCGGCAGTGTAACTTAACGAAATTCAATGCACGCAGCTTATACAGTCTGTGAAATTTTCTGGAATACTTCAGAACAAAAGATGTTGAATTATCTCCGCTACATGGAATATGCGTGCTTGAAAACTGTTTTTCTAGTGAGCCACAGATCTAACGGAGAAAACAAACTACCTGTCCACTTGGAACTAGATGCTAACCTAGAGAGTCATCAATTATCATAATCCTCTACTCAGCGACAAGATTGGATGTGTATGAGGATGGATTTATTGCCACTGATGAGATCTCAGCCAAAGCATCGTCAGAGTGCAGGCAACAGATGGTTCTCAAAGGAGCTTTCCCTAAGAAAGCAGTATATATAAGTAAACAGTGCCTATGTGTGTACATATGTTTATTCACACACACATATATACATACATGTCATTTAGTGTTGCTCTTTTTTATCACTTATGAGTCTCTGAATTTTAAATAAACTGTGGACTAACGGTTTGATGGATAAAACTTACCTATGCAATCGCAATAAAATTTTGCCTTTTTCTTGTACCCAGGGTGGTATGATACAGCAACATTTTTCACCAGTTTTCCCCTCATTTGCCTACCTTCCTGGTAGAAAAGAGAAACTGCTTTTGACCTGTGTAACTTTGCATGTCTCTTCTGGCCTGTTGATCACATGCGGTTCCTCCAACCTGGTACCTAGCTGATAGCTACACCATGCTCCCACACTGACATGCTTAGGTTTCTCCGTGCCTATTTTTCTCTAATCTGAATGAGAACAGCCTCTGTTGGTCTCTGCCATTTCTGTTTGGAATAATTTTCCCAGAAATGCTCCAAATCTAAAGCGCTGACAGCAGACCACCTTAAGAACATCAACTCCTGCCTCAATCCTCTGTTGATTTTGTCTGTGGATATAACCTCTATTTTAAAGCCAAAATGTCATTAATGCCATGTGCTGGCTCTTCAGCTCTTCGAACTTTGTTGTGTCCGGTGTGGAATTGCTCTGGTCAGCCTTTGGTTTTCCCCTAGACCAAGCACTTTTGCTCCTAACTATTTGGACTTTCCCTGTCTGAACTTTGATATTCACCATAAATTTGTTTTAGCAGGGTGAAGTCATTCAGTCATGTGCAATACTCAGTGGAAAACACGTAAGAGAGAATTGTGCAGAAGTTACAAATCAAGCTTTCTTCAAGGCAGACTTTTTTAGTTGCAGGCTTCTTTTGCAAACCTTGAAACATTTTCATCCTGTCGTTGCCCCTACAGAACATTACAAATACAACCTACATTTGGGTGCTTGCTCCCAAAGACGTTCTCTCCTCTGAATAACCCCCATCCATATCAGACTGAGTGTGATCTTGTTGTGGTACGCAGAGCCACTGTCTACTCTGTTCCCTCTAGCTCTCAGCTATGCTAGAGCTGATAAACACCATTTCAGCTGAAACTGCACGGCCGCTGGAGACAGATTATGCGATTCATAATACTGTGCCGGAGTAATGCTCACCAAATATTCTCGGTGCTCTTCACATCATTTGTATGCAGCCCTGGCATTATTTCGCATCACAGGTGGGTTGAAATAGTTGGATGAGTTCACAAATACCTGAGCAGTGGCTCTATGTGCAGGATAGTGCATAGCCCCAAACTGCATACCCAGATGCAGTTCAGTCACGGCAGTGATTGTTGCTCTTTATGTTGCTCATGGGCAGCATCCAAGAGCTGAGATTAAATTATTACTCCATTACTTGGTTCTGGACCATTGYTTCTGTAATATGGGAACAGGCTGTAAGGAATTATATGATTACTGGGTTTTAGGTGTAAATAAAACTGATGGGTGGGTGGTTTAGCAGCAGAAAAGAAGGCTTTTACGTATTTTTCTTACTACTGGAGAGCAGAGGAGCTGTTTTGGTCTCTGTAATGCTCCTCATTCAAATGGAAGTGGTGGGTTTGGTGTTGTCTGCCTGATGAGTTTTCAAGGTATAGTGCAGCTAGTTTTACATTTAAAAAAATTGAAACATATTTCCACATTTCACTGGATTTTTTCTTTATTAAATATTAATTCTCGTACCCAACCAGCTCATCTAAGTCACACCGTAAAAGATCGTTTCTTCAGCAAAAGAGCTGCCTAAGACTAATGAGCTGCCCTGTCCCTGTCTGACTGGTCCGGGGAGAGCCTGATACCAAGAGCAAATAGGGTAAGAGGAGTAGGTGTCCCCTCCGGGTGCTCAGTGCTGCAAGGGCTGAGGACGGGTGGGCAGCCTGGAAGAGACATCTCCAGCTTAGGACAAGTGAAGGAATCTGTCTCATGTTGTGTGGGTGGCTGGTGTGGTGTCCCCAGGGAGCATTTTATTTTCTCCAGCAAATCTGTTTGTAATCGCGAGCTCCCTCAATCGTCTCTTCCTTGTGAGTTTTGGACCTAACATTTATTTCTGGTATATTTTACTTAAATGACATCTCAATATGGAGGAGATAAGAACACTTTGTACTTGTTGGTACCTTGTCCGTAGTGGGAGAGGGAGAGAGAGATGTGATGAGGTGCCAATGATATTTAAGTTTGTTTTCCAGTCAACAGGGATTACATATCCAGGTTTGCAGAAAGCACGCRGAAAAAAATCTTTCTGGGGAATTGTTACAAAATATTAAAACAGTCAGTTGAAACTTTTAACAGGAGAAAATAAAGTTGCACCATATTATCATTATTTGACAGAGAAAAGTATAAAAGAGGTCATCTGTACCTCGCAAGCTATTACAGAAGTAGTGCTGCATTTTCTTTTCCCATTGATTACCGTCTGCAGGGTTCCAACCTTATGGGAAATCAAAATCAAAACCTGATCCTATGGAAAAAGGATGGGGTGGATAAGAAGGGAAAAACAAGGCTTTCCTTCCTTTCCCTGAGACTGCGTGTGGTCAGATCGGCACGGCGTGGCTCAGYGGTAGGGATGGACCTGCTGACATCCAGGCGGCCCTCGTTGTTACATTGCAGGGCTGGCGATAGATGGTCAAGGGAGCGTCTCGGCCTGAGACCTGGGGGAATATCCTCCCTTCTCGCTGGCTCTGACTCACCTGGGATCAGGCCAGACTGGTTCTGAGGTGCGCACAGTCCTCCCTGTGGGACTAGACAAGCAACATCATATTAATTTAATTTTGGCCATAACTCAGACCTCTGGGCTGTTTGCATTATCTGTCTATGCTGTCAAAACTCAATGAATCTTTTCCCAAAAGTCTCAAGGTTATATTTTTCAATCTCTTTCCAAACCTACTTGTACTGTCTGCTGCATTTATTCTCCGGTAAAAATGAATCACCTGTATGTTAAAAAGAGTTGAGCAACCATTCTCACGCACAGCAATTACTTCTTGTTTTTTGAAGCCACCTACTACAGCAGCTAGGACTGATCTTAGCTCTGTTGCCTGGGCAGAGGTGGGAGTAAGACTACAAAGCTGAGCTATTGGTATTCCTCCACTCAGTGTGTTGCACATATGACTGCATCATATGCAGTACATCCTACGTCTCGCATGTGCTAGGTCGTCCATGCCTAGTGAGTGCCACACCATAGCTCTGTGCAGCTCAGAGATTTCTGCCTTTCCCTCATCCCTGATGATAGGGTGACAGTGTTTTCTTGATACAAATGGAAAATGCATCTCTTCTCAGCACAGGTTACAAGATGGAGTTTCTTTAAAATGGAGAAATTTCCACAACAGGCATTTTGTAATGGTCATGGGGTTGTCACTTGGGACATTGAGTTGCCAATTTGCAACTGTCTTTATTATATTAGTATTTATGGAGCCTGATTACTTTGGCTCTTTGGCACTTTCTTGACAGTTTGTAAAGAATATCCCACTGTGCAAGGAGAGACTTTGCATAGGTGCTGACACGCAGTGAATATCCTTTTTTAATCTGATACTTACAAATCATTAAAGGCTTTGGTGCTGAGACTGTGACAACTGGGAAATGTAGAACTGGGCTTATAATTAAAAATCGCTTTTTATTTCCAACCAGCATCACATGCCACGCACTGAATAATCACTATATTACCAATGATTTTTTGGRGATATTGTTTCTATTGAAAGAAAATTTCTCCGGGGTAATCAGCACTCTGCTATCACCTCTTTCTTCCTGTGATACTGCAAATCCGTGTTTGTGCTACTGATGTTGCTCCAGCAGGAATGAATGGTGTGCGCCAGATATCTGCGAATGTTTCCAAAGTCTCTCAGAAAGGGAGAAAGTATCCCACTTTACGTATCTGTGTCAAGCTCTTGGTAGCCATCAGTAGGCTACAGAAAGAAATTCAGAACCAGTATCAGAAGCGGAAAAAGCATTCAATGCAGACACTTTTACATTTAATATATTATCGCTTGCTTCAGCTGAAGTAAAGATTTTTGTAAGCTCAGATAAAAGTGAATTCGGTCCTCTGCTATGTTGTGGTCTTCTTTCACTGCAAGGAAGCTTCYTGCAGCACTTTATCTTTTGGTTTAAATAATTTTCCCGTAAGATAGACATATAATAAATTCTACTCTGAACACATGGATAACAATATGACCGGCATTCCTGCAAGTCCATCCGAGAGCTGCTCTCAGCCTGGCAAAATATCCTCAAAAGCTCTGAGTGCTTATTGACTTAAAGGGAAAGGATTTGGCCCTGAGATGATCCTCGGGTGGACATTTTCTGTCCACGTGGCAAAGCATCGTAGTGCTTTTGATAGGTTAGAAGAGAGATTTCCCACAGTGTGGATATTCCAAGATCTGCCACTCTTGGCAAACAACGTATTTAGTAACAAAACACTGTTTTTCAGGATAATGTCCAGCACTTTGACCTTTCCCCCTCTCTCTTATACAGTYATTTTTCATTTCCTTTTCTTCTTGCCAAGCTGAAGATACTTCATGGATTTTCTAACGCCGTGTAACAAGTAACCAGCACAACAGAAATTGCAGTCAATGCAGTTCAGGCCTTTGGGAACGTAAAGGCATCTTCTGCATAAATAAACCAAAAATAAGAGACAACTCACAAGAAGTCTCTAGAGGCAGCTGGAATCTAAAACTGCAGAGAAATGCAGAGGGGAGGGGCCGGGGGGCCGCACTATGAAAATAGCCAGTAGCCTTTTTTATTCATACCACTCCTGTGTCCGATGCGAACTTCCCACAGATGGAGGTGTGTGATAAGCTGGCACCAAGGACAATTTTCTCCATAAAGCAGAAATCCCATGATTTTCACATACCACCAACTAAATCATGCCTATGGAGTGATGTTGCAGACCAGATGTTTTTTTTTTCTCTTTTTTTTTGTTTTTTCTCCCCAGCCTCTCTCTCACACATGCTCACACACACAGCCCAGTCCCTGGCGCAGAGACCGACCAGACCCAGCTGCTCTTGGACACAGGCGCATCTCACAGCTTGGGATCCGGGCTTTGCCCCTGCCAAGAATTCCTTGGGGCTGGCCGTAAACGTTGCTGACCCAAGTGGCATGGAAAACCCAGAAATGTCTGGGAGCACGTTAATCTTTTGCCAGAAGGGACAAGGAGGCCCTGCCAAGTGCCTATCGAATTACAAGCGTGTGCCATCTTCTGTTGCGGTCCCACTGCTGTTGAGCGGGCGGGACAAAGCCACATCCAAAGAGGCAGTTGTCGTGGAGTCGGGCTGCGGATGCTCTGGCGGAGATGGCTGCGATGACAGATGGAAGAGAGGGAAGCATGTTTTCCACATATATTCCAGTCTTTCTACATCTTTGCTTTTTCCATTTCTGAGCACTATCCGTTTATTTTCCAACGCGAGTCAGTCCCGAATTAGTAAAAGATAAGAAATCTCTTCTTTTAGAGCTGCTCCAGAAACAGAGCAGGGCTTCACAGGTAGGTRTTAAAGCTTGTTTTACACTGAACTGGCACGTCCCAAATAAACCTATCTGCAAACATTTTTTCCTGTGTGCCTACAGACCGGTAACAACACTAGACTCTATCCTRCTGGAAAACTGCTCTGCCATCCTCCCACAAGGGCAGAAAGGCATGCAAAAGCCACATTTATTATATACATGAAAAAAAAAAAAAAAGGAAAAAAGTTTCTAGATACTGAAGTAATATTTCAGCCATGAAAACACTTCTCCTGTATTGAGTTTACTTCTGGGTTATATCTTAGCTGTCACTAGGTACATGAAATCATACTCTCCCTAATTCATATCCATCAGCCCCTTTCCTGCATTTATTTCATTGCTCTTCTAGGTGGAAKTCTTTCCCCCCCTTTTTTTTTTCTTTTCAGATTCAATAGATARGTCAAGAAATGTACTCACCAGTAAGGGAGGTCACTCTTTAAAGTGCATCATTATATTTCATTTAGAATTACAGTAACAWTTATGGTCTCCGTGAACTAGGATCCAAAAGTAATAAGTTTAATAAGTAATAATTATGGTGTATAATAATTCTGTTAGATTAACATAAATGATAAACAATAGCTACAAGTAACTGCTGAAAAGCATATTTTTTCCTGTGTTAAGATTAAGGGATTTTTGAAAAATCACATATAGAAAGAGAAGAATCCTGTAAGATTTAAGATGTGATAGAAAAAATAAAATGTGTTAGAAAAATTGCAAAAACAGTTAGGTGAAAGAAAATGTAAAATGGTAGTTCAAAATTATCCTTTTACTCTGATCCTTTTTCATGTTGGCTTGTTGGGTTTTTTTTAAATCCTACCTCATGCTTGACAATTTTCAAGAGAAAAGCGGTGCGCATAAAGAGAAAGCCTAGTATAAGCAGCTGTGGCATCTGAGTAAACTTTATCATGTAGGGACCAAATTCTATTTCCTTTCTCTTGTGAAGAAACATTTCCGATAGCAGAAAGACTGATTTATATGGAAACAGCCATAGAGTAGACACAAACCTGCTTCTTTTCCCACACACTTATTTTGTTATAACAAGAGTAATTACTACATTTTGATGTTAGTGTAAGTAGCAATTTGAGTCTTGTGCCATATAATTTGAGAAGGTGGAGAACAGAATTTGGAAAACATAACTGCTGGCAAAATWAATGCTGATCATTGCTAATATTATTTTAAGTGCTTTGGGGGCTGAGGTGCTGTTTCCCTTACTGTTTGTATCTAATACATGGGCATGCATGGCAGTTCACAATCCTGAGGAAAATCAAGTACATTATTTAGCTATATACAAAAGCCACTTCTTCATCAGTGTAACTCTGGGATGAACTACATGCATAGAAACTCAGGAGAGCTCTGGAGAAAATGAAAATTAAAATAGGGCCCAGTATACCAACATGTCTATGCCAATATCTATACCAGCAGTACCAGTGTGATTTTACTTAAAATAAGGATTTGAAAAAAATACTTAAAAACAGGAGGAAGAAGTCATGTGACAAGGAATTAATGGCAAAGAAGGGGAGTAGAACAGTGTAATTAGTCACTCAGGGTAGACTGTATCAGCAATTTGTATATATTTTCAAAATTTTAATGCTTGTCTACATATCAGAAAATATCAGTCAAAAGATATTTCTCTGCTGAACTGTACAAGCATCAGGTTACGTTCCTGAGAAGCCAACACCGTCCYGATGTGCCTGGCCAGCGGATACGCGTTGATACCTTTCTTTGGCAAACTGTTTAATCTCATTTCTCCTGGCAAAGCAGTGGCTGATGTGGCCTTAGAAAAGACTTTTCAGATGTTCTAGTTTTACCCTTTCTAAGGGTCTTTCAYGTTGCCTGGGCTCCCAGTAAACTCTGCAAAGTGAGACTTTATGTTGGCCTTACATGAATATTTCAAAAGGACTTGATTTTCCAAAATACTGCACAGATGAAGAGCGAGACTCTTCTACACTGATGCAATGGCTAATCAGTGTTATCCTCAGCAGGGGTAAACAGTACCCAAAGGAGCAGGGATGGGGGATGAGGTCCCAGGTGGCATAGTTGCAGTTTGCCAGCCTGTAGCCTTCTTCCTACTGAGACACGGAGGCTTTGCTTCCATCCACTGAGGAACCGTCTCCTTTTGGTTTTGCACAGGCAGCACCTGAGCATTTTCTGGCATCCAAACTGCACAGCATTTATAAGGTGCTGAGCAGCCAGCTGTCATAGAGCGGTGTGTGGGGAGCTGATCCTGAAGATTTATGATCCATCTTTTGGTCTCTCTCTGGTCCATTTCCTTAATCATGATGCTGATTACTAGGGCAATTGTTTTTAGTTCTTGTTTYGTTTCATTTTGCTTTCCTTGGACACCATCATGAATCTTTTTTTTTTTTTCTTTCCTCCAACCTTTAAATCAACTGTTCTTCTCCCAGGCAGGCATAGGCACAGAGAACACCTTTCAGGCACTGTTATGTTAAAGGCACCCGAGTGTGAAGCAAAGTAATTAAATGGGGCTGACATGGCTTTCAAAGAGGTTTGCTGATCTATCCATGACAATTAGATAGCCTCCCAGCATTGCCCAGCCACTTGCAAGCAGGCGAGAGTATTCAGAGGTAGGCTTTCATTTTCCTCCCAAGTATTGTTTTTTCCTGGCTCCGGAGTGCACTCCCAATTATTTATTTCTGCTTTTTCGTTCCAGCTTGATCTTTTCTGTGGCTAATGGATATTTTTCAGGCCAYGTAAGCAGTTGGGGCATATCCAGGACGCCAGGGAGACGACAGGGGAGCTGCAGTAGAGCAGGTCAGGGCTGGTGCAGGATAAGCCATGGCCGAGCGGCTGGAGAGGGTCTTGGGTCAGRTGGATGGGGGACGACCGCCAGCACCATCTGCCCCAGACCCCCCCAGGTTTCCCTTCTTGGCCTCTCCCTGACATCTTCATCACCCACAATGGTGATGAAGCCAGCCCAAGCTGGCTGGCAGGTTCATGCCATGACTGGTGCTGACAGGTTTCTTCACTAGACGTTTAGGTACCGCAAGCCCCCTGAGCGATGGGGATCCTGCAGAGGGGACACTGCTCACGCCAGCCGGGGAGATGTGGCTGTTCTGCCAGGGGTGCACGTGGCCCCTTCCCTGTGCCCGCGTACCGCCGACGTGTCACGGTTAATGGGTGTTTTGCTATGAGCCTGAACCAAAATGTAAACATGGCCCTCTCGGCGTGGCAGGATCGAAGCACCTGAGGCTGCCAGCGTAGCTGCCACTCTGCTGATCAGGACAAGGAGACAATTAACCTGTAGCTAATTTTGCAGCAAGGCTTTTGCTTCAACCCCTTGCCCCTAAAAATCAGGAAACTCTTGTATGTAGCTAATAAAAGACAGAGGAAGAAAGGGCTACTAATAGGGCTAATTAACAAGTGGGGCTGAAAAAGAATGTCATGTGCTATAAATCAAATGAAATACAGCTTTTAAGCAGTGACCATTAATTACATGCTTGAAATGAACTGTGTATGTTACTCATCTGTGGGGCAAGTACAATTGCCCGTCAGACTCTTACTGAATACAAACACAAGCTAAATTTGACCTCGGGAATAAAAATAGTTTCTTGGTGAAATTCCTGACACAAGGAACCAAGTATCAGCATCCAAAAAGGGACAAGGTACCTGCAATGTCCATTGGGTGGAATTTAATCTCTTTAAGTCTAAACCTAAGAGGTATGTGTATACAGATGGGGATGGGTTAGATACACAGGGAGAATACAGTTATATTAGTCATAGTTCTATCTAAATGGATAGTATATTTACAAATACATGTATATATATATGCATATATTAATTTCTAGTATACTACAGCCAAAACAGCAGCGAATTTGCCAGTGTGTTACTGTGCAGCCTTGGTGTGAATCTCCTGCCCTCCCATCAGAGCCCCCCATTTCAGTGGGCAGGCAGAGCGCTCCCCTGCAGTCGGACCGGTCTGGGAGGCACCCCGTCTCCCACCAGCATACCAAAGAGCTGGTCAGTGCAGCTTCATTTGGAGACTAACYCAGCCACGAGGACTTCCTCAGTGTCTTGGTCCCCGGCATCTGGCTGGGACCTGATGGGTGCCAGCCCTGGTACGGGTGGGTGGGTGGCCGGTGCCTCCCGGTACCAGTGGCTGGTGCAGGGGGTTGGAGTGGATGTCCCCCTGGGTCCCTCCCAGCCATGAGTTATCCTCTGGTAGCACAATCAAGGAAGAAACGCTGCCCTGGCACAGAGCTAAGAGAGGTTTATGATAAAGCACTCCCTTACTGGTGGCCCTTGACTGCAGGATTTACTTTTTTTCCTTTTTTCCCCCCTCCCTTCTGAGCCTGTGTAGGAAATTCAGGGAGAGTGAATAACAGCTGTGTTGAGTGATTAATAAAAYTTTTCTGTTCATCCCCTGATAAATGAGCTCTTGTTGATTTGAGGATTTCTGTGAGATAAACATTGACCTTCCTTTACCTGGCTTGTGCAGACTGAGGGGTGTGTACCTCACCAGACATTCACTTGCTGTGCAAGAGGAGGAAAAAGACAGGATAACATTTCCCCAAAGTGTTCAATTTAATTCCCCACCTCAGTTCAGCCACTAATGTTTCAGGACCTGGTGGTACACAAGGTGCATGCCAGTATGAATACATCTTCAGGCAGCCAGAGTTTCCCACAGTATCTCCACCAAGCAGTTTTTACCCTAATACTCAGGAGGGGAAGGAAATTGCTAATGAAGTTTCCATTTTTGTCCCAAATCACAGATTTCAGTAAAGATTGAAAGCACCATAGACAGATTATATACTCTAGTCAGCTATTCAAAGATATATAGAGTGGAGATTTTTCCTGAGGAATTCCTGGGCTATAAAGGTAGAATAAGCATCTCTCAGTATACAGGTGTAATATTGTCCTGTCCCGAAGAAGAAGCTCAGCTAGCAGATGCCACCAAATCTGGCTCGACAGTTTTATTCGTTAAACTTTGCAGAGATACTGCTTTTTGTCCTGTGGATAAAAATATCATAACATTAAGTATGGAAAATGATGATTCTAAGTTGAATTCTATTGGGTTCTATGTGACTTTTATAAAAATAGCTGTGTATTAATTATTTCTCTCCTTTTAAGTCTTTGGGATGAAATTGTCACAAGAAGTTCTCATTTCTCATGATGAGATACCTCCTACCTCTCTCACTTTCACTGGATGTTTTCAACAAAGTCAAGTTCTTCCTGAGGTTTCTAAGCCTTGGAGTTCCCATTGATGTCCACCATTTGCCAACAGCTGAGGAAGAAGAGATGGCACAGATTTCCTTCCATCCTCCCTGTACTTGGAAGTTGCTGGGTAATTTTTAACTYGGCAGTAACAGTTGCTGAAAGATCACGGGTTGATGTTTCATACCTCCAAATGACATGGACCTAAAATCTCAAACCTTTAGCTGCTTCTCTTTCCAAGAGGCAATCTTTCAAAGAGCTATTATTCCTATTTTCTGCCTCCTCTTCTCCTGATCCATTTAAAAGGAGAAAATCCCAAMCAAATTCAAAGAAAAAAACTTGACTTATTGGCACAGCAAATTTTCTGGGGAGGTGCTGCTGAATTTGATGAGTARATGAGTATGAGGAATCTTAAAGGGTGCTCAGAGGGCTCGTTCTGGTCCTGCACAGATATATTTGGCACCTCTGCAGTTCTACTGACAAAAGTAAAATGACTTCTGGTTTACACTGGTTCAATTCAGCCTTGCCCTGTGACTTAGTGATCACAGAGCCATCCAGTGGGCCACAACGGAACACTTCTTACAGCTGGATCAGAACAAAAAATATGGAAACCCGTGTGGGATTGCACACCTCCTTAGCTGTACCCCAACTTTTGTTGCCAAAATCCTCCCCAGCACTCCAGACCATGCCTTGGTGCATTGCACCTCTTCCTCAGACTTTCTGAAACTCAATAGTTTGGAAGGGCCAAAAATGTTTGAGCTAAAAAGTGACAAATTCTGACAATCTAGGAAAATACAAAATAACACAGTTTCTGAAATGTTGCGGTTTTTTGAAAGGATTCCTTCTTTATTTATGTTGAGTAAATGCTCCAAACTCCACAAATTCTGAAGCAACTTAACCAAAGCTGAACTACTATCAGTTTCTGACAGGTAATCTTCAAACAGTAACATAGTGTTGGAAGAGGTGCCTGGTATATTTGGCAGGAATTAAGCAGTTAATGTTTTATCAGCTTGAAGTTAATGATATACACACTATTAGTGCTTCTGCCTGTGTTCTCATAAGATTTTCAATACATCACCCTGGAAATGTTGTCTGATTTGGTACTCTGAAGGTAACTGTTAATTCAAGCGCCAAGAGACTTAACTAAATGTTCTTCCATTATATATGTAAGTTTTAATGATAAGCTGATGGGGGAAGGCAGAGAAAGACTGAGAAAGGAGACTGCAGGAGTTGGTGGGAAATGTTTCCTCTGTTCCCTCTGCTTTGTGGCACCTTCCCTTGAAGGAAGGGAGAGTATGGAGATAAATAAGCCTCAGCTGAGCCTAAACTCTTTCTTTGCAGAGTTCTTCAGATGGGGCTGTAGGCATCTCCCTGAGAGGATGTCCACGCTCCTGTGAAATTTCACCAGTGACAGATCACTTTCAGAAATGCTTCTGTGAGCAGTAGCTGTGAATGAAGATCAACCTGTGAGGTCTATTACTGCTTGCTTTATTCTAAGTGCAAATCTTCCTTTATCATTGGTGGGACAGCTGCAAAATGCACACATAATCCTACAGATGTTCCAATGAAGTTAATCAGGAACAGAGGGCAAGAGGAACGGGTGACCATAGCCAAGTTTCTTTGTTGTTGGTTTTTACATGAGGTTAATCATCTTGTACGGTATGTGTTAGACTTTTATTTGTGGGCATTAGGTGTAAGTGCACCCAGAAGTCTGGATTCTGAYTGAATCGTTTGGGGAAAGTCTTAGTGGAATATGAGAATATATTTTSCTCAAATGTTTTCTTTCCCTACAAGATGCATGAAAATTCAAATCTTAATTTACATGCTGAATCAAACTGCAGATCAGAATGAATGACTGATGAGATCCTGTACTTGTTTACTGAGCTATTTATTTAGCCATCAGAAGCATGGTATCCAAAATTAACCGTGCCACTATAATCTCAAGATCACTTGATAAGACAGTAGGAGTCCTGGGAGTTATTTCTCTTGCTGAATCACACACAGAACTCCCACCTTCTGCAAATTTATGTTTCTTAAGTGCTATGGTTGTATTTCGACTGTAGTTAGACACGGTGAACCTCACTTTATATTAAAACCCTGACACAAAGGAAGACTAGTGAGTGTGTTCAAAATGAGCATTTGCTAATATGTTATCCCTGAACCAGCCCAGTGATATGAAAACCTAGCAGGTACCATAAGGAATGTGAGCCTTTCCCTGAAACCTTTGCAATGGCAAAGGCTTTCTGCAGTCAAATGGTTTAGGGACACATCTGAAACCCGGGGAATGCAAAGGTCATCATTTGCTTGACTCCAGAGGGGTTCGGGTTAAGACCTGGGAGAGGGAATGGCAGCCTTAAGCAGRTATTGGAGATATATACAGGATTTCTTCTTGGCCTCGAGTCACAGACATCTTCATAGGGACACTACTGATTTTCTATGCTCTTAAGYTGGCTGTACGCCCAGCAAGAGGCAAGCCGAGGACAGAGGAACTACAGCGTTCCCATCCTTCCTGCACATTTCAGAGATGCTGGAATATTTATGTTCCCTATTATGAACTTGTGTTACATTTAGTGGAGAAGCAAGCATGAACTGCAGGGAGCATCATAGGTTGTTGTTATTCTATAAAACACGGTGGCTAATGTTTTCCTGTGAGCAAGCGTGACAGCTTCTTAATCTTCTGGGTTGCATCACAGCTAACTTCCCTGCACTTGGTCCTTTTCACTACTCCACTCGCTGCTTGGTAATTAGTGCCTGTTCCTCGGAGGTGCTGGGCAACCACAGATGCCATTTACTTCCATGGAAATTCAGGGCAATAGGCACCCAGCAGAACTGTGCTGTTCCACCATATGCCTGTTACGGCAGCTATGCCCCACCGGTGCAGAGTGCCGCTTTCAGGACAAAACACACAAACGGCCATATAATAAATCATTAATAACTCAATAAGCCACAACTGTTCTTGTGAGGAGCTTGTATTTGTGCTGTCAAACCCATTCACAGGGGCTCTTACGTTGCCGGCAGGGTTGTCAGCCAGGACCCCCTGAGCAGCTTTTTGCAGCAGGGTGCTGGACAYCTCGGCTGGCAGGTCACACCGAGCTATTAATGTCACCACCGTCAAGATGCATCCTGGAGCCGAGATCGGTGATGCTGTCATCTCCCAACTCAGAAAGGGGCTTCGGTGCTGGGTTAGTGGCTTTGTTCTTGCTGAGCCCACCGAGCAAGGCCAGCTCTTGAAACCAGCCGGCAATCGGGGGGGAAGCYTTGGGGCAGCTGTACGAAGCTGCAGGCGAACACATTAGCAAACCAGAACGTATCTGCACGTATACATTTATCCTTGGTCTGCAGACAGCGGAGTAATTGTCTCACACTTAATTGTGCGATACACATGGCTAACAAGTTATACTCTAGTTAAAGAAAAAGGCAATCCTCCTTCCCAGAAGCTGTTGTAACACTGTGAACAAATATCCAGAGGGAGAAAAATTTTTTTTTCTTTCCCTTTCCTTTCTATTTTAGACTAATCAGAAACACTGCAGATTCAGCCATCTATAAAAGCATGCCTCCAAAAGGAATTTGATTTATTTTTGTGAAATGAATGTGTGGTTTTTATTATGCATGGCAGGTATGGTTGGAATCCAAGTATGAAAATTTTATTTTACACTGTAGACCCTTGGGTAATGAATTAAATGGCATACAAACATATCTACCATTGAAAAATGCCACAATATGAAGGCCCTTTCAAAAAAGCTAAGTAAACGAACTGTAGGAGAAGAGCAGATAAGTTTTTTTTCTTTTTGTACCTCTGCTATTCAGTGCTATTTACATCTTTTTTTTCTGTTGAGGAAGGAGATGCCTGTGTTAGAATAGAAGTTAAATTCTGGTCCGTCTCAGCTATGCAGCATCCTCAGACTCTGCTCCTTTGATTGTCCAGCTCTAGCATCCCCTGGCTGCATCACAGAAACCACAATGTGGAAGGGGGAAAAATGCAGGCTTGGAATAGAGTCAGGATGAAAGAAGGGTATCTAGAAGGGTATGAAATCAATATATAGGAAGGTTTTCTGAGTGGTCCTATGTCTGTCTTATTCCAACACTTTAACAAAGGTTTGGTCTGTTTGGTTTTTTTCTTTCTTGCATGGAGAAGTTGTTATTTTTAAGCTGGTTCAGTTTTAGGGTGGCCCCAAAAAGGAACCTTGTTTTCAGCGGATGAGTGACCGGCGCACCAGCACACAAAACTCCCTTTCAAAGCCTTCCACTGCCCAGTCTCTTGCGGAGAAGCTTTCTGACATTGTAGGAGCAGGAAATCATCACATTCGAAATAGCTGATGGTAAGTGTTAGCGACAAGCCTGGCTGAGCACACGTGCTTTCCTGTTTCCAAATGTCTGTAGGCTTGCAACAGCAATTTGCATTTTTGAGGGTGGCTTTTTCATTGGTGAATTTAATTTCAACAAATGCAGCCTGGAGCAGACCGGGCTTATCTCTGATCTGATGCTGCTGGCAGTTCAGAGCCTTATCCTGGAATGTCACTGACCCTGCAACCTTTGGTGCCTGGTCACTGGAGGAGGATACCGGGGGGCACTGCTTTCAGTAAAGCACCCTCACCATAGTTAAGGTATGACTGACGGCAGGTGGCTGCCTTCCTTGTATCCACCTACCAAAGGAAAATTGTCCTCTCCTTTCTCTTACCTGTAGGCTGTTATAATAACTGCAGTGTTGTAATAGCATGTATTTGTATGTCCCTCACTTTGTATGTTGGCTATGGTGGCCTGAGTTGGTGCCATCATTCAAAATGCCACTTTGTTCTTAATCATTAATATCCTTCAGCAGAAAAGCAAAATTTTAGCACTAAGGTCATACAATAAGTCATTTAATACAAAATCAACAGTGCTTTCAGGTTGGTGGATCTTTGTTTCGCACTCCAGCATTGGAGACTGTGAAGAGGGAAAGAAGCAAATTAAATTACACTTTCTAAATTGTACCTTTCCACATTAACAAGTGAGTTAGCTTTAGGAATTKAATAAATAAAGACCAGGTAAAGGATGAGTGAGAGCTGAGACCGCACCATGAGATATTAGACTTGAGAATCACTATGTAAATAAGAGAATTACCAGCTGAATCTTCCACTTTTCCTCTCGTTCCCATAATCTCCACTCTCAGGCTGTTACCAAGGAGAGGGGAATGAACCAGGATTTCCCATCATAACTACTTGCCCCCTTTCCGTCCAGCTATTTTGCAGGGAGCTCTCAAATAAGTCTTAGGTTGAATTTAATATGATAGTGCCAGTTATAAAAATTTTTGGACGATCTTGCCTTCACCAGCGAGCAGTGTGTATTCTTAGCTTTGATCTCAATGGGAGCTTTTGGATTCTCTCTTGATAAAAGCAGCAATGGACTTTCCAACCATGTCTACTCTTACAGGAGTATTAAGAACACATCACATACCTAACACTTATTAACCATACAGTGCCTTTCATCCAGAAAGCTCAAAGAGATTTACTTTTTCTTTTTTTTCCCTGCAGAAAATGTAAGGAAATTATCAGAATGTACAGAAATGTACAGGGAAAATCCTAGCTGACATTCAAGTTTAATATCTCTCTTCAAATATATGTATTTTATCTGTGTCAGCAGTGGAACACCAGTATCTGATTTGATACGTGTATGATGTTTGGTACTCTCCATACTATAGCACTAATAAAAATATATCTATAATATATATCTATTAAAATATTATATATTAATACATATATTAATACTTATATTAATACTTATATTAATTACATATATATAATGGTTTACAACTTACACAGGTCTTTTTTGTCATTCAGAGAAATTGGGTAAATTAGCCAGCATGGAGCTTCACGCTGTAATGACTAGATGATTTATTTCCAATACCCATTCCAAAAAGCAGAGTTGAGTCCCACATTTTCATCCAGGCCTTGGCTACTATGTTTTCAAAACCTGGCTCATGTTTTATATCTGAGGATAAACCTTCAACAGCGTAATTGTCTATAGACACTGGACAGCTAGGGCATGTACTGATCGAAGCAAGGGGCTCTTGGCACGCTCTGGTGCTCGAGTCCCTCACGTTGACTGGGGGAGTTGTAAAGGAAGTCATCCAAAATATATGTTAATGTAAAATTGGACATTACTTATGTGTGATCATGAAAAGACTGATTTTGTTACGTAGACAGAATAACTCCCTGATTTTAGCTGTTTATTTTTCTTTTTAATTTTGAAACAATGAGCACAAGTTTTTGTGTGATTGCCATCATATTTTCTGCCAGATATACTCCAAAGCAGACATGAGTCTGACTTTCAGACACGTCTTGTTTTTGTTTTTTTACTGTTAACATTGGTCTCATTTTTATTTCTATTCCAATCCAAAGGATAATTATGATTATATACTGCAATAAATGATAATAAGAGATTTTTTCAAAATAAATGTTCAACATTAGCTGAAAGGACATTGTCAAATGTTAGTCTTGATTGTAAACCCAGAATTTTTAATTTTTACTCTGTGTTTTCAGTTTTCTCTGTCAGGGATCAGAGAACTTGGCACTATTTTAAAGTAATTTTTAATTTCTATTTTCCAGGGCAATAGCTATGCTTCAATAAGTTCTTTTTCATATGATTTACCAATTACAACAAAATATTGCATGATATCTAATCAGAAACAGAGGGATGTCTTTAAAAGAAATATTTAACTTCTCAGAAACCCAAATACTTTCAATTACCCAAAAAATGGACTCAGAAAGCTGTAGCAGTATTTTATRGAAAATGAAGAACAGGAGTCTGCCAATTCTTTTTTTTTCTTTAAATCCCTGTATTTCTGCCTGGATGCTCTTTCCTGTGAAGCATCCTCATCTGCCCTGTCATTTGGAAGATCAGTTCAACACAGAAGAGGTGACGTGGCACACAAATAACACTAGAAATTTGTGGTGGCATCTCTGTATCCAAGTTATGTATGCATGTGTGTGTCTAAAATTGTGGGAGGGAAAAAGAAAGGGGAGCATTTCTTTTATGCAGAAAAGTTGACTCTCTCTCTGGAAAGCATTCTCATGAAAATATTAGTTTTGTCAAGTAGCCAATCTTCTGTCAAAACAGTTTGGATCCAATGTCTTTGATTAGCCCTGGTGTTAATGGGAGTCCAGTTCTGTAATTTGTGCAATGCGGGACAGAGCACAATCTGAGTCCTAGCTTGAGTTTGCAATGCTGAGGGGACGTGGTTTCATTTTCTCAATTCATAACAGAAATTCAATAAAACTATTGACATGAAGAAGGCTGCTACTTATAAATGCTTGCAGACAGAAGCTTTAATTTGAAAATGGAACAGTTTTGATCTGGAAATCATTTAGAATCAATAAGGCGCTATTTTTACAACGATTTTCTAGAAATGATCAAATCTCAACATTTAGAACTTTTTTTAATATTCTCTTATGACCAGGCAAAAATGATTACTTGGATCATGGTGATCGGCGCGTGATTTCTTTAAAACTGTGGGTCTGAGCGTTGAAACTGGAGGACTTGACAGTGCAGCTGTACTCCATAGGCAGATTCCTTAGCACAGTATTTGCTAAGGTCTAAGGAGACTGTTACCTGGTAGCACCAACAGACCCCTAGCTGATCTCTGCAAAAAGCTTTTTCCCTCACACGTCAGCATGAGTAAGATGGGGAAGCCAAGAGGAACCCAAGAACTAAGGACCATCCTGGCTGCACGTCATTACAGGAGCAGGGTAGAGCAAGAAGCCGTTCGATGGTTTTATCACCATCACCACCAAAATTTTTTTCTTGAGCTGCTTGCTTTCAGGCATCTCCAGGGAGCTCTGCTCCTCATCACCACCACCCCAGCTCAGTCAGTTGCACTGCCCATTATGGTCCCTCATTCTCCTACTCTTCCTCCTGTACTGGGACAGTTTCAGACCAATAGCTCAATGAGGGGAGCAGAGAAGGGACATGACCTTGACACTACCACTCCTTGGCCTGACCTCCATCCATTCGTACCTACCCAACCCACCCCACTGGACACCATTTGCTCATGCCATGGTGCAGGGAAGCTCTTGGCTCCTGCACTGATTGTCAGCAGAAGTCCAGCCCCTAGTTCTGTGGCACCTAGTAAACTCTGTGGATCTTCTTCTCTTCTGTTGTCTTTATTTGATCTGTCCCCTCATCTTTTTTTATGGTTGCTCTCCGTGGAAATTCCCAACCCTTGCTTCTGACCTGCTTATGAGCCATTAAGCCTTTTTTTTTTTTCCTTCTAGTTTTGGAGGCAAATTCTGCTTCCGTAGTAATTTGTTCAGGTTTGGCGTTTCAATTTGTTGTTTTTGCCCGTCTCTTCCAATCGCTGTTGATTTTCCCATRTCTCTTTGTTCTCCTGCTGTTCTTTCCACTGCTCCCACTGCATACGCTCATAGCAAACACACAAAAGAAAAGATCCTGTAGAAATAGGTTTCCTAAAAAAAAAAAATTAGCACCTAATCCACTTTAGTCATCTACTCTCTGATCGTCTGTCTCAAGGTGGCCGCTTGTGAATAATACAACACCSAGAGTCTCATAAGCTGTTTGCTTCTTGCTAGCTCCCCATATTAAGCCCCTGATATATTATTGCTCATTAATGAGTTATCTCCTCATCTATGAAGCAAGAAAGCATGTCATTTCCTTCATTAATAATATTGGTCAAGATGTATCACATTTAAAGTAATTTTGCTGAATTCATCCCATATTTTAAATCCACACTTTCAGAGCTTGTAGCTGACCTGGCCATTAAGCTCTGCTAATATTTGTTCTTCATGCTATGCTGAGAGAGGAGGGATTGAGGGCGCATAGAGGAGAAGCACRGGGCAATCTCTCTTTTTTCAGTATTGCCACCAAAGCTTGACAAAAGGTTTTGCAGATGAACTAAAAATGTGAAATGAGGCGCTTTTTTCCCCACTTTTGCCAAAACCACACACCCATCGATTCTGATAATCCTGGTTCTATACGTCCCCAATTCTTTTGATAAGAGGTCTGGGATACCTTTTGTTTCTCCCTTTCTCCCTTTCCCGTATGTTTCAGTGGGCTTGCGTTGCCCTCTGTGCCCCGCCAGGCAAGCTCAGCTTGCGTACCTGTGTCAGGAGGGCTTTGCAAGGCAGGTGTTCGACCAGATCAGCTCCCTGGCCCAGGGACTGAGGGCTTGTGCAAGAGTCAGTGTTCACCGCAGCGAGGGGATGGGAGAGCGTGGCATTCGAAATCCGTGGATCTGGAGGTATTTTACCTCGCTCTTATAACGTGTGACAAGGTCTGTCAGTGACTCTGGGGATCTGATCAAAAGTCCATGTGAAATTATGTCATTGCTTATAGTAGTGTCTTCTTTTCTCCCTCATGAAATCCAACCTTTATCAGAAGTAAGACCCTGGTTTTTTAAACAAGGGATGCTATTTTAGGATGTCTTGGTGAGTCTGCATTGTGTTCAAACAGCTGCTTGATGATTTAGCTTGTAGTCATGCACTGAGCAAACTCTAACACTGAGCAAATCATTGTTATCTGATTATCTTCATAGCTTATTTGTGTGATAATTTGGGAATCATTTAGATAAGGTAGCCATTTAATCAACAATCATATATAACATGAATATGATGTTTTCTAATTTTGTTTTCATGTACAACTCAGATGCAATGCCTCTGATGAATGTGAAGATTAGTTATACATTAATTAATGGCTATTTATAGCAAAGGTCATCAAATTAGTTTCTGTGACCTCATTACTGTGTTACATGCAATCTAATTAACTAATACAAAGGTTGCTTCAAACGCCTGTTATAATTTTAAAGTGGTAGATCCTCTATACAGGTACATCTGACATTTTCTAGACTGTTGCTACTCTAGGAAATGGATAGAGGCAGATTAAGAGCACTTACTCCAAAAACCCCGTACTATTCTTCTTAAGGTGGTAACAGAAACTAAGGTACAGCTGCACAATGATTCAGATTCTGAGTCTTTGAGCATATTTCTGTGAAAAAAGTAAAATAAACCCCACAATTTTTTTCTTTTAGAAATTTAGAATTTTTTTTTTTTAATCCTTGGATTTTCCTAGATAATTGTGTATATCACTGATACACATAATGATGATTCTATGATTCTATGATTCTGTATCATTAATAATGCATGAAAAATAATACAAGGAAATGGGCAGCCAGCATTTTAAATGAATGGTGAGACTATACAATCTATGTACCTGATTCTATGTATCTTGGGTGCTTGAGCTTTAGTCAGAAGCTCACACCTCTTTTTCCTGTAATTGTTGATGTCTTTTTCAACTCTTACATGTTTGGTCTCAGGATGGCTGTTTGTTAGGCCATGACAGAAGGAAACTGAATCTTGAAGAATAAGGGATATTGGTGTGTAAGTGAATGGGATGATACAATAGCCATGATAAGAAAAGGAGACAAAGCTATTGCAGGGGCTTCTGCTTTACAGCTTTTAGTTAAAAAATAGACCAATACTATTTCTACTGAACAGAAACAACAGTGGTCTCAGCCTCTGAGAGTTGGATTTGGTGGATCTCCTTCAAGTCCCTTGGAAAGACTTGAATTCCTTTCCTCTTTATGTCTTCCTTTGCCTCTATCTCCCTCTTTCTTATTTTGCCTTCCATGTCAAATTTATTATTTGCACAGAAATATGATTACTGAGAGCAGCAGACAAAGGACTACAAAAGGAAACATTTTAGCTRTCAGAAAGAAAAGGACTGTTCCCCTTGTAGGCTTTCTCTGGAGGACCACAGGTCATGTGCTTTGCTTGCATTGTGCAACCATATACCCATTTCTGTTTTTAAAAAAAACAGCAGTAACACAGCATTACAAAAGAAAGATGCTTTATGGGCAGTGTGGCAGATTAATTTAGTAATATTAAATGTCTTAAAACTTGAGTTCAAGTTTTTGCATGCTGAGGTCATGCATAAAATATATCTTGTTACTCAAAACTAGCGTGTTCCCCAAAATAAACCCTCAAGAAAGGAAGAGTCGTCTTATCTACATAGTCTTCTTATCTACATTGGATGAAAGTTAATCTGAGTGAAAATGTATCTATCTAGGTTAAACTGTGCTGAAGCCCAGGTGGATAATTTCATTTAGAATTCAAGTAAGTTTTTTTCTTTCTTCAAAGTTAGCTTATCTCAATGCAAAAATGAATCAAAGTGATTCTTAGTAAGGCTGACTGGCATTGCTGTATCACAAGTCAGTGCACCAAATGAAACTTCACTAGTGCACTTTAAATGTACAGCTTCAGTTGATTCAGAMGAACTTTTCTGAGTCTAGACCAATTTTACATTTTCTGCCTATCGTTTTCAGAGACAAACAGGTCAGACCTTGTTGTGTGAACGGGGCAAGGCCCAGAGCTCCCAAGGGCTAAGCCCTTGATACCTGCATGAATCTCAAGGGCTAGTAGTACAATACTGCCTACACAACTCATGCATTTCCTTCCCCACAAACGTTGGAGGCTTTTGCCCAGTGAATCCCACTCCAGCTGGGGGAAACAGCTTTCATGCTCGCAGTCTATGGTGCCATTCTACACAGAGCCAAGAAATTCTTGGAAGCAAAGAAATTGTTTGCCAAAAGCTGCAGTTTATTTTCGCCCCCAAACTGTTCACAGACTTAAGCTGAATGCACTTAACAATTGCAGCTGGAAATACTTTTGGCCAAGAATAATTGAGGCTGTGATCCACCAAAGGACACAATARCAAGGGCAGGCTTTTACCCAACGATCCAGTGACTCATGACACAGCACAGCTGCAGGAGACCAAGGCATGACTTCTCCCCGTGCATAAAGGGAGCTGAACCTCTTTTCCTTTCAAAGAAATATCCTAACTGTGGGTTATGAAAAATCCTGCAGCAGGGTCCTCTTGATTCCCTCTCTTTGGACCCTGTCTGACCTCGTTGAAAGCACTAAAATACTTAYTGAGGGAGGACCCAGAAGAGGCATGGCTCCAGGCGAGGAGGGTTGGTGGGGAAAGCGTTGCTCGCAGTCCTCTGGCAGTAGCCAACAGAAGCCTTTGACTCTCTTCCAGGTAAACYCAGACCCAGAATGGCAGAAATGTTGTGGTTTAGATTTTAGACATATTAATAGATATGTGTAAAGGAGCTTGGAATATCCTTCATCTCTGTCATGCCCTCACTTTTATMGGCAGCATAGGGAAGTTCACACTTGCCCACACTTGTGTCAAGTGACCACGAGACCTAAAAATCTGGAGCCCATCTTTGCTAACAGGCATCTACTGACATCATTAGAGTTTTGCAAGCAAATAATGTATCTATCTCCTGCCATTAAATGACTCCTATTTTTTATTCTAGTGGTAACTGATGAAATTTGGTTGTAAGAGTATGATTGTCCCAAAAAAAAAAGAAAATCCTGCCACGTGTTGACTCTTCCCCCTCCCTCCAAATGTGTATATTGATGCTCTGGAGCGTTTAGCTTATATGTGTTCAAGAGGTAACAGGAGAATTTGGTTAAGCAGTTAATCTGCTTGGCTCAGTTGCAGCAACAGCATGCAACTCACAGAAGAGCAATGGTGAAGTGACACTGTTGAAATACAGGGTTTCAAAGGAGAAGGAGTTACTTAAAAAAATGCAGACAGCACCCAGTAGAGTAATAACACCTTGGCTCAATGTGACTTCAGAAAGGAAGYCTGGGACGGCTGCGTCGCACAAGTGATATTGGCACCAGTACGAATGCAGGTGCGGGTTTTCTTCTTCATTTTATGTTCTTCTTCTTGGCTCTTCTTCAGGGGTCATTCTTCATCCTTTTTGGAAAGTCAAAATCTTAACAAAGTGCTTGAAAAAGACACAGTAAAAACCAGAGCAAGGCTGAAATTCTGGATGGCTAGAGGACTTTTTTTCATTCCACCTCCTTACTTATCTGCATTTAGCCATAGCATATTAACATATTAATACATGGAAATGCATATTAATAGCACTCAGCTTATCTGCCAGGAGCAAAAAGAAAATGAATGCAGCATATAGAGGAGCAACGCTAGGTGCAGAATTCAAACCCATGAATAAGAAGGAAACAACACAGCCTATTCTTTTATCTGTTGGTGTTGTCATATCAATGAAAGGAGAGTTTAGACCTTGCAGTTTAATCTTACAGCAAGCCATAGACCTATCTTGGAAGTAGMCTGTGTTAAGAAGGTAGCCAAAAGGTTGTACAAAACTGTAAATTATTCGGCATTCTCATGCTCGTAAGTTTAAATTTTTTAAATAAGGTATATGGGCTTGACTGCCTGATTATATTTTTTGGTTAGAAGACTCTTTTTCCCTGACAAATAAAAATTAATGCATCCCTGTGATATTTGCTCTCTATAAAAAAAATTCCTTTCTGATAAAATCTCACTAATTTGTCAATATTCATAATGGTTTGCATGAAAAAATAAAGGAGATAATCTCACAGGAAGATAAACTCTCCAAGTCTTCATCCCAAAGGTAAAAGAAACACTCAAGTATGCTGATGTTGTGCTGTTTCATTGCAGATCAATATACTGATCACAGCAACAATGGTAATTACAGAGTCTGTCTTTTGGGAGCTAAGCATCCTCAGTTCCCATGAAATCAGCAAAAGTCAAAAGCATTTGACATCTTCCATCAAGAGGCTTTAACACAGTGAAAAGCAAGCAAACAAGTGAGCAAATGCACAGAATCCAGCCACTGTTTCATAGAGGGTCACTTGATTTCTCCTGTTTCCATATACACACCTTTGCTAGAGCTGAAGGGCAGCATCATGGACAGTCTCCTCTGAAGCTAATCAATACTTTTTTTTTTCATCTGAAGTCAGTTTAGGTCCCTGTATTGTGCTTTTTGATAGCACCTATCTTTTTTGCCTCTTTTTGAAATGTTATGAGAAGCTACATTTTTCTTAAAAGTCTGAAGCTTTAATCTTTAGTAGGCATTTGCCCTTAGATGAAAATCTAAGTGGCATTTTCATTTTAGTCCTCTATATTTAGAAACACTTTAAGTTTGCACTATAAAGAAAACACTGGACGTCCATGGGGACCACAATATTGATATTGTGGAAAATTCTGTGTTTCCAAGTTGTTTTTCATCACGACTCAGAATATTTTGAGTTGCTTGGTTTTTCTGTTGTTGTTAAAGATTTTCCATTTAATAAAGTGAAGCCAGAGAAATTTTGACCAGTTCTGTCACAAAAGAAATTCTTCCATGTGGCAGGTTTCCCTACCACACTCTGAGGAGCCATGTACTGGTCTATAGGACTTTCCATCCACCATGGCATCCTGTTTTCTTTTCATCTTCCATGGTTTACATTACAGGCTCTTTGAAGCAGGGRCTCTAATGCTGAGTTTGTGCTGAGAAGCAGCCATGATCACTTTTAGAGCTATAAAAATAAATCTGATACAGTACTCTTAACAGCTTGTAACCCCAAATATTTAGTTGAGGCTGGCGAGACTTTCTCCCATAGCGGAAAAAGAGTTTGTTAAACTGGTAGCTGTTGCAAGCAGTGAAGTAGTCTGATATGTAGTGCCAGTAGTTAAATGAAAGCTATTGTAGAAGATTTATTTGTCATGCTTTTTGATCAGAAGAAGAAAAAAGTGTAGCAGAACTGATATTTTCAAACATTTTCAGGAAGTTAATTAGTTGTTTTTGATGTAAGGGCAGAAAATATGAATTAAAGATACAGTATCTAAATTTGTGTAAAGAATGTTTTCCAAAATTCTGAAATGTCTGAGAGTTTTCATTTTCTATAAGCTCGCAGAAATATCTGATGTTAATCACAACTCCATTAAACCTGGTTACTTAGGAATAGGACTGCATGTTCCAGACAACTTGTCTTCCTCACGAGYCTGAGCAGGATGGATCATACAGAAGTATATTGAAGTTTTTTTGTCTAAAAAGTAAGGAAGAAGACACAGAACCGTGTAACAAAATGGAGACAACATCTTGGGCTGCTTCTTGACTGGAAGGCAGATGCCTCCTCTCTCTGTTCCCAGTCCCCAACCATCCGGATCATAGACATGAACACCCTGTTTCTCTGGTCTATGGAAACCAGGGTTGGGGAAGAGGAGACTAGCGTACTTCTGCTCTAGCTCTGACACAGCATCAGGCTGTGAGCGGGGGCTCGGCTAGGGGAGGGGGCTTATTCCCAGACTCATACACTTAGATGCAATCTAATTTATTTGACAGCCCTAAGAAGCTGTCACAGTCAAACAACACGTTACGGATTTGGTAGTTGTGCGTCTCGGACCCCGTGCCACCCTGCACGCGTTCACACAATCTGTGCAACACTTTGGGTGCCAGTCCCTTCCTCCTCCCTCCCTGCATCACTGCAGGTTGCCTCACCCCAACAAGGACCAGGCATTTTTCTCTTGCTGCTCTCCAATAGGTTTTCTGCCAAGGAAAATCAGCATTAGTCTCTTGCTAATGCTATCATGAAGCTCGACACTCGGTATGCATTTATCATGTGACAAAAAGCCAAGGACACCTTGTCTGGGGCAGCTTTCCTGCTCCTAGAAACCAAATTAGTTTTCATCTAGCTGGCCTGGGTGCCTCCACACGAGTGTGCACAGCTATGAGRGGCTGCGAACACCGTAAAAGACAGTCCTTAGCCTTTAGCTGAACAAGTGCCGAGGCTTCCCCTTGTACAGCACTCTACAAAATGAAGTGCATCAATCTAGATCTGACAGAGAACTTTTAAATTACAGGTGAAGGGGCTTTTAAAAATTCACAAGGTGTGGGAATTTTCAATTCCAAATTCTATTCTAAAGAAGACAATATTTAGCCTAAGGAACTATTGGGGTTAGAAAGTAAAGGCTGGAATGAGGTGTGCAACTGCACGAAGAAGCACTGTGGCTGGAGGTAGCACGCACYGTCACCCCCGGGTGCCCGTGTCACGGCTGAGGCACATCATCAACATCAGTCTCCTGTTTCACCCTCTCCTTTCCTCCTTTTTCTTCCGCGGATACATTCTCCCAGAGGGGGTCCAGCCTCCTCATCTATCCTAAATATTTGCGGTTTAGCAAGCAAAAATTGATTAACYGCCACACCGTGTGCAAATTGATCACAGGCAAATGGTCATTTGTGGTGGCCTGGGAAGGTTTATCTAGTTTCTCACTGGACAGCAAACCAGCATGAAGGAAAGGACTCTGCAAGGCAAGCCTCAAAAGGGAAGTACCAGGCTGAAAAGGGGAAGTGAAGCATAGGACAAAGCCCAGAAGCACCCGGAGGCATGTCAGCATCAATGTAAGGAAAGGCAGCACGAAGCGTGGCCTGCAACTCCAGGGACTCTATGCTCTCCGGAGGTCAGCTTATGGTTAAATAAACATTACAGTTCATGGAATACTTTGAGATCCAAGAGAGAGACAATTAGAATTGGAGGAAAGAGCAATCGGTTTTGACCAATTGTTAATGGTCTTTTCTGAGTGCTCCCTTTGTGATTACTGTTTTTAAAGAAGTATATTTCCTTTTTTTTTTTTGAAGAAAATACTAAAGAGAGAATCTTTTTTCTATCTGTCCTGGTTTTGGCTGGGATAGAGTTAATTTTCTTCCTAGTAGCTGGTATAGCGCTGTGTTTTGGATTTAGTATGAGAAGAATGTTGATAACACACTGATGTTTTAGTTGTTGCKAAGTAGTGCTTACACTGATCAAGGACTTTTCAGCTTCCCATGGTACACAAGACTTTTCAGCTCTGCCAGGTGCACAAGAAGCTGGGAGGGAGCACAGCCAGGACAGCTGACCCAACTGACTAACGGGGTATTCCCTACAATATGACGTCATGCTCAGTATACAAACTGGGGGGAGTCGGCCGGGGGGCAGCGATTGCTGCTTGGGTACAGGCTGGGCATCAGTTGGCGGGTGGTAAGCAATTGTATTGTGCACCACTTATTTTGTATATTCTGTCATCATTATTTTTATTCTCCCTT